>APFE031390576.1:82282-113196 GCA_000404065.3 Pinus taeda | reverse complement strand
TTAAAAAACCATGACATTATGAACAAAGTATATCACTCAATGAAATCAAAAGTCTTTATTTGTATACTGAATTAAACAAACATTATATCTCTAATTTGATATTGCATTGTAGATATTTAAACAATAAAATTTATCATACTTAAGACATAATCCAACAACATAAAAATGCTTCATAAGTACTTCTCATTTAACAACATATGGAAAAAATTAATTTTATTTGAAGATATCATCTTAGTCTATACAGTGCTTTGATCATCTTAGTCTATCCACTTACAATTTTTCACATAATGGTCTCAATGACCCAAGGCTAAGTCACATGGTTCGGGTTTGATTTCAGGTTTGACAACGATGAAATTTGATTCAGGTTCAAATTTTCTAATGAAGTTTGGATGAGGTTTGGCTTCAAGTTTGACTATATAAAAAAATTCATGTCTTTTAATTTTCAAGTGAAATCTATATTTGACTTGTACATTTTAATATATATTAAAGAATTAATTTTTAAAAAACTGTGATATTTTTAATTACACTTATTTAAGATAACTTTGTTCCGGTACCTAATTTAGAATTCAATATACAATTTTAAAGTAAAATAAAACAACATACAATTTGTATTATTCATTTTTTTCCTCAATTTTTTTTTTTATACTTAGATATATATGAAACCTCCATGTTTCAAACCAAAGAAAAAATCTAAGATATTCAAATTTAACACTTGTCAAATAAATGGAGATTGATATATATAATATATATATATATATATATATATATATAATATATATTATATATATCATGAAAATTCAAAGTATACAGAATTCTATGGAAGATTCAATAACATATCCCTATCTAATAATAAATCCACAAACACAAACTCTATCACATAAGATGATAGCAATGAAAAACTTTCACCACATGAAATGTAACTTCTTATCTCATCACAATTCAAATAAAAAAATATTACAACACTTGATTATAATAGTGATCTGATTGTAAAATCAAGAATACAATTTTCAATTCTACCATCTTCATAAATGTAAACTTATATTCCCTATACAGAATTCTATGGAAGATTCAATAACATATCCCTATCTAATAATAAATCCACAAACACAACCTCTATCACATAAGATGATAGTAATGAAATACTTTCACCACATGAAATGTAACTTCTTATCTCATCAGAATTCAAATAAAAAAATATTACAACACTTGATTATAATAGTGATCTGATTGTAAAATCAAGAATACAATTTTCAATTCTACCATCTTCATAAATGTAAACTTATATTCCCTTATCAATCAAACACCATCTATTCTTTTCACCAAGAAAATAAAAACATTATATAAACTCAATATCAAAAATGAAAAAATTGTTTAAAATTTAACCAATTTTAAAATTCATGCACAAGAAAATCTTAAACTATACCTAACAACATTAAATTAACAACATTAAATCAGTTCATTGTGAAGATTAAATTGGTTAAAATCAAACCTCCAGAGAGGCGGGTCGATTTCCCGAATCGACCCGCCGCCGATAGGGCGGGGCGGGGCGGGCCCGCGGGGTGGCTCTGCGCTCGTGTGCCGCCCCGACCAAGCGGCGGGTCGATTCACACCCGGAATCGGACCGCGCTCTCTGGACGTTCTTGATTTTAACTGCTAAAAAAATTTGTAAAAAAGTAATATTAAAAAGACGTGCATGTAAGAGTTTGGAAAATAATCGCTATTTGATCGACAATGCACAGGGCTAAAAGGACCGTGATGAAACGTTATGCAAGAAGTGCAGAGAGTGAGAATCGATGGAAATTATTTTTGATCATATAATATTGAAGCGAGCAACGAACAATTTATGCTACGAAGAAATTTATGCTACGAAGATGCTTTTTGCACAGATATTTATTTTCTTTAAATTAGCGATTCATTTTCTTTGCAGTTCAACTGAAAATTTAACATCACAGTGTCTTCTTGCTACACAACATACTTGTCTTTCGCTTCTTTTTTTGTTAAGAACATTTCATTTTCTGAAGTCCTACCTGCTACACAATTTTAAAATGGATGATATCAAAATCATTAACCTTCACTTTCCATAAAGGATCTGTAGACGATGCAACTTCTAGCCCTCATCAGATCTGCTTCAGTGACAACACGAAATCTTTCATCTAAGATAATTGCTTTAGTTGAATATATATGCCTAGACTTTTTTCCTTAGCAGATTTTCCATAACCCATCATTTGAGATTCAAACGCGTGATGTTACTTTTGAATTTGAGATTCAAACAAAAAACCTTCTCCAACATGGAGTTCCTCGAGGATTATTTGTAGGATTCGAAGGCAAAGATTCTTCGTGCAAATAAGAGATGTGAATTAGCAATTCACTTGAATTTTTTTTAGTACTCATTGTATGGAGCAAACCCACTTGCTCCATCAAACATCACGTGATAAACATATTCCTTAATGGGAATATCTGCAAAGATTCAGTTGTTAAGGATCACCTTAGCGACTCTAGGCTGGCTGCATATGACTGCGCAGGTGAAACCGATGCTAAAGGCATTCCAAAGAATTCACGTGTTGGGGTTGTTTGTTTAAACAACAATCTCAATTGAAAATTCACTTGTTGGGGTTGTTCATTTTCTTTGCAGTTCAACTGAAAATTTAACATCGAAATGTTTGATGGGATGGTGGACCAATACACAAAAGAGTTTGGCTTCGAACGTACAATGATTTAAATGCTCTAAACTCATACCACGATGGTTGATACTGAATGGAAGTAAATGCCTGTTGTACGAAGCTACCATCCATGATCTACCACCGACGCATTTAACTTATTAGTATAGGCTATATAGGCTATGTCGTTGTGGGAATCCTAAAAACTCTTCTGCACTTTTAAGCTCTCTTGTGTGCGAGTATTAAATCCAATACGATGAAAGCAGATTGATGCATATGCAATACCATATGACAAAATATTAACGCACCCAGATTACTTTCCAGTCTAGTATTTCGAAAATACAAGTCAAGAGGCTCGTTGATGTTATTCGCATTGTGGTTGTTACCGTTGTGGTATCATACATTTGTAAATGCATGGTAAATGGGTTTCTGACACTTACTTCAAACACTCCCCTGCCTTTCCATTGCCAACCAAAAGAGATGGAGTCACTAACCCTTAACGAATGACAGTTGCAGGAGGCCAGGTTTCAGTTATGGGGAAATATTATGTCCCTGACATTGTTGTTTAAACAAACAACCCCAACACGTGAATTCTTTGGAATTCCTTTAGCATCGGTTTCACCTGCACAGTCATATGCAGCCAGCCTAGAGTCGCTAAGGTGATCCTTAACAACTGAACCTTTGCAGATATTCCCATTAAGGAATCTGCTTATCACGTGATGTTTGATGGAGCAAGTGGGTTTGATCCATACAATGAGTACTAAAAAAATTTCAAGTGAATTGCTAATTCACATCTCTTATTTGCACGAAGAATCTTTGCCTTCGAATCCTACAAATAATCCTCGAGGAACTCCATGTTGGAGAAGGTTTGTTGTTTGAATCTCAAATTCAAAAGTAACATCACGCGTTTGAATCTCAAATGATGGGTTATGGAAAATCTGCTAAGGGAAAAAAGTCTAAGCATATATATTCAACTAAACCAATTATCTTAGATGAAAGATTTCATGTTGTCACTGAAGCAGATCTAATGAGGGCTAGAAGTTGCATCGTCTGCAGATCCTTTATGGAAAGTGAAGGTTAATGATTTTGATATCATCCATTTTAAAATTGTGTAGCAGGTAGGACTTCAGAAAATGAAATGTTCTTAACAAAAAAGAAGTGAAAGACAAGTATGTTGTGTAGCAAGAAGACACTGTGATGTTAGATTTTCAGTTGAACTGCAAAGAAAATGAATCGATAATTTAAAGAAAATAAATATCTGTGCAAAAAGCATCTTCGTAGCATAAATTGTTCGTTGCTCGCTTCAATATTATATGGTCAAAAATAATTTCCATCGATTCTCACTCTCTACACTTCTTGCATAACGTTTCATCACGGTCCTTTTAGCCCTGTGCATTGTCGATCAAATAGCGATTATTTTCCAAACTTACATGCACGTCTTTATTGAAATTTATTTTTTTACAATTTTTTTTTAGCAGTTAAAATCAAACGTCCAGAGAGCGGGTCGATTCCCGGAATTGACCCGCTCTCTAGACGTTTGATTTTAACCCATTTAATCTTCACAATGAACTGATTTAATGTTGTTAATTTAATGCTGTTACGTATAGTTTAAGATTTTCTTGTGCATGAATTTTAAAATTGGTTAAATTTTAAATAATTTTTTCATTTTTGATATTGAGTTTATATAATGTTTTTATTTTCTTGGTGAGAAGAATAGATGGTGTTTGATTGATAAGGGAATATAAGTTTACATTTATGAAGATGGTAGAATTGAAAATTGTATTCTTGATTTTACAATCAGATCATTATTATAATCAAGTGTTGTAATATTTTTTATTTGAATTGTGATGAGATAAGAAGTTACATTTCATGTGGTGAAAGTATTTCATTGCTATCATCTTATGTGATAGAGGTTGTGTTTGTGGATTTATTATTAGATAGGGATATGTTATTGAATCTTCCATAGAATTCTGTATACTTTGAATTTCATGTTTTATATAATATATATATATATATATAGTATATATATATATAATATATATTATATTTATTTTTTTTTTCAATCTCCATTTATTTGACAAGTGTTAAATTTGAATATCTTAGATTTTTTCTTTGGTTTGAAACATGGAGGTTTCATATATATCTAAGTATAAAAAAAAAAATTGAGGAAAAAAATGAATAATACAAATTGTATGTTGTTTTATTTTACTTTAAAATTGTATATTGAATTCTAAATTAGGTACCGGAACAAAGTTATCTTAAATAAGTGTAATTAAAAATATCACAGTTTTTTAAAAATTAATTCTTTAATATATATTAAAATGTACAAGTCAAATATAGATTTCACTTGAAAATTAAAAAACATGAATTTTTTATATAGTCAAACTTGAAGCCGAACCTCATCCAAACTTCATTAGAAAATTTGAACCCGAATCAAATTTCATCATTGTCAAACCTGAAATCAAACCCGAACCATGTGACTTAGCCTTGGGTCATTGAGACCATTATGTGCAAAATTGTAAGTGGATAGACTAGGATGATATCTTCAGATAAAATTAATGTTTTCCATATGTTGTTAAACGAGAAGTTATGAAGCATTTTTATGTTGTTGGATTATGTCTTAAGTATGATAAATTTTATTGTTTAAATATCTACAATGCAATATCAAATTAGGGATATAATGTCTACTTTATTCAGTATACAAATAAAGATTTTTGATTTCATTGAGTGATATACTTTGTTCATAATGTCATGGCTTTTTAATTTTATAGTTGAAAAAATCTCAATTTCTTTTGTATCTAGCATGGTGTGGTTGAAAACATGTTAAATTTATACTTAGGAAAGAAAAATGATATTCTACGAGAAACATTAATGTGTTTTTTCCTTAAAAATTAACTTTGTTTGAGACATAAAAAATTGGTTTTATTAGCATTTTTTAAAAAGTTTGAAAATTGACCCTAAAAAAAAACGTTATTCCAGTAGCATCACTTTCATTTTGAAGCTATATTTTGCACGAAAATTTCATAGTAAATTTCGTAGTCACCGCCATTTTCAAAACACGTTCAAAATTGGCACCTAAAAAAAAAAACATTGTTCTAGTATACACACTTTTCGTTTTTAGCACTGTTTTTGATGTTTTTTTGGGGTTTTTGGGCCAGAGTTCCCGTTTTGAGTTTATAGTTCCCGTTTCAAAGTTTACATTGTTAGATTCCTAAGAAGTGCAACCAATTGACACAAAAGTGCTTAAATTACCTTGTATTTTTCCATTACAATCTAGGACTTCACAAAAATAAAATACTAGGTGAGAGCTTGAATTTGAAGGTTTCATAATCTGATTTGCAATTTAAAGTTTAAACTTTAAAGTTCAAAGTCAAACTTAAATTCACATTTCAATGTCTCACGCTAATGATAGGTTTGGATCATTAACCAATACACCTTGAAGATATATATTTCCAAACTACAAACGTAGCAAATTGGGTCCAATTAGAGGAGGATCCTCTTTTAAGCCTGCATGAATTGAAGAACTTTGAGATTCAAGCAAGCGAAGGAGTGGGAGGAATCGCTTCTAGTTCTCACTCTTAAGAGTCTTCGACTCTTAGTTACTGATTTTTTTCTAATTAGTAGGTATTTGTTTGTAAACTTTGAGAAGCAATTGCTTTTAGTTCTATCTAGTCACTTGTTAGGAGTAATGACTCAGTACTTTGGATCATCTTGGACTCATAATATATATGAGATGCTTATTCATTCATGATATTTTTGACATCTATTGATATTATGAATTGTTTGGACATGGCTTCACTGAATCTCAATGAAAAACGCTTTTTTTTTTTTTTTTTTTTTTTTTTTTTTAATTCAAAATATGTGTATATTTTTATTTATTGAATTCACTGATTGTTTCCCATTTTTTCCCCAATCTAATTAAAACTCTTAGCTCTCTTTCCTTGCCAATTTATTTTCTATTCTGAGTTTGGTAACATTGGTTACAAGTTTCATTCTTCACTTATGAGTGCTAAGGTGTGCTAGAGAGTGCCAATGCATGTTGAGGAGTGTTAGGGAGTACTAGGACAACAAAATGGAGAATTAGGTCAAATTGCATGGAAGTGAATGAATATGAGGGTGTGTTGGGTAGTGTCAATTAGTGCTAGTTGTCATTACAAGGAGGGAGTGACAAGGTATGCTAAGCACATGTAAGGCATGCTAGCGAATACTAGGGAATGTCAAGAAGTGCTAGGGTGTGCTAGGTTATTCCAAGGTGTGCTAACATGTGCCAAATAGTGCCAAGGCATGCCAAGTGGTAAGACATGCGAGGATATGCAGGGTGCCAGAGTATGCCAATATGTGTCAAGTAGTTTCAAGGCAACAAAAGGAATAACAAAGCTAAAATGAAAGGAAATGAACACATAATAGGGTTAATATGTCGGGACTTTATCTTTTTCAAAAGGGGCATGCTAGGCACACTAATAATATGTTCCAGTACATGCCAGGTTCCAATGTGTGCCAAGTTATAATGTTTGTCAATGCAATATTATGCCAATGAGTTTGAGGGCATGATATGGACTACAGGGAATGCCAACACATGATAGGGGAGTGCTATGCTATGCCAACATGTTCTTGGGTGTCCTTCTCATGGAAAGATGTTATAGGTACAAAGATGTTCGAAGACATGTGAGGTGCCAAGGAATGTTAGTGTACTATTCCAAAGCATGTTAATGTGTTCCATGAGTGTTGAGGAGTGCTAGGTCTCTCTCATTAATATAATTGACAGAGCTTGATTATGTATTAAATTATATAGTTCCTACACACACTAGTGGAACTTTATTTAAAGGAAATTTTCTACATAATAAATCCAATAGAGGTGAATCATGTGTTGACTCATAGGAAGACTATATTCTTATGACTTGAGGAAAATGATACACACTAATTACTTCTTAACAAATTGACTGACTATTATAACCACTCTGACCTTGGATACATAATGAAAAATACTCCACAATAATGGTCTTAAATTGTTATATTTTGAAAAAAATTATAGTAACAGGTACATAACATCATCAAAAACTCATTGGAATGATTAATGATGATGAACATTTTTTTACCATCACCAAAAGTAACCAAAAAGAGTAGTGGTGAGGGTCAATAAAAGATCATCACTAGAAGTGTCACAAAAGAGAGAATTATTGATTCGCCTTTAACGACCCTCACCAAAAGTGTCAGCAAAGATAGAATTAGTGATGGGCCATTAACGATGCTTACCAAAAGTGTCATTGAAAATGGCTTTGGTTATAAACCTTAAAGGACCATTACTATATACACTTACAACAACGATTTTTTAAAGACCGTCACCATATGTGACATTGGTGATGGACCTTAAGGGTCCATCATAGGCATGAAACATCATAAAAAACTCACTGGAATGATCAATGAGGATGAAAATTTATTGACTGCCACTAAAAGTAACCAAAAAGATCATTGGTGATGGTCAATAAAATATCGTCACTAGAAGTGTTACCAAAGAGAGAATTAGTGATGGGCCTTTAATGACCCTCACCAAAAGTGTCACCAAAGAAATAATTAGTGACGAGCCTTTAACGACCCTCACCAAAAGTGTCATTGAAAATGGATTTGGTGACAGACCTTAAAGGACCATCACTATATACACTTACAACAACTTTTTTTTAAAGACCGTCACCATATGCGACATTGGTGATGGACCTTAAAGGCCCATCCCAGGCATGACCCTCACCAATGACATTTTTTCTTGTAGTGATATATTTCAAATCTATTATCATTACAAAAAGAGTTTTACTACTATTCAAGATATGATGATCATTGTAAGAAGTTTCTCTACATCTCTGCATTCCACATAGGATAGATAAGGCAATATTAATTATTAAAATAAGAGAAATAAGGTAATATCAATTATTAAAATAACATAAATATGAAAAAGCATAAATTTGAAAATCAAATTGAGAAAGTTTACTATTCTGAATGGATTAAACATCTGCAGCTTCTAAAATTGAACATTGCAACTATAATTTACATTGTAACTAATGTGTGTTTACCGAAGTACGCAAAGGTAATGTGTTCAGATTTGTTTGTTTTCCTTGCTTCATAGATGCACTCTTTGTGCACACATTCCGATGCACTCTGACACACGATTACTGCACCAATATCCTCATCACTTTTCTCTATATATTGAAATAGTTGTGTGGGAAAATAGTTATGCAAAGAGTGGAATAGACACTTTAACCCGCATTGTCCCATATGAACATATACATTTTCACATGTTATATATTGATTAATTAATTAGCAATTTTTTTTGGTTATGTAAATATTGAGTGCATTTGTGTTGATACCTAGTATAGTTCAACTAGATATAATTATATAATTTTTCGTTCCAATATTCAAACTTCAACCTTGATACAAAGTAAATGCAGAGATGTGGAATGTTTCACATTCATAAAATCTTTGCATAAAATATATTTGGCCAATCATCTCCACAAAATAGATAAAACATCACAAAAAATAGAATAAAAATATTTAAAATTAAATTCCTCCTCCATACATTTCTTTTTTCAACACAAAAATCATTATCTTTTACGTTATTTCAAAGCATTTTGAAAAAATCCATATTTCATTTTGCAATACTCAATGATAAATTACTTTGTAATTAAATTGCAGAGAAAGCAGAAAGGTTGTGGGGGAGTTGTGGCAAAAGGGGTGTGCAAGGAAATTGGGTGTGGGGAAGTTTGTTAAGGAGTAGGGACTATATCGAGTCATTCTTTCTTCCTCCAAAATGCACATAAAGATAAGCTAATTGTGTGAATGGCTACTTCATTAGTGAGTTCCCTAACGCTATTATAACTGAGATTACCACCAATTCTTAAGACGTTTTCATTTTAATTTTTTTTCCATTTTTTTCCATTTTATCATGATGTTGTGCAATATGATAAATAAAAAATCATTTTAATGCATCAAAGAAACAGCTAAAGATCAATAAATCTTGAAGCATAAGGTATTAATGACTAAAAATAAATTTGAGCACATGGGAATTTGATACAATGTCCCAATAAAAAAATGATCATCTCATCAAATTTTAAATAGAAATAAATGAAAATAAGGAAAAAGGAATATGTAGATGACATAGCATGAAAAAAGAAAGCTCCAACAATCGATAATGTTAGAAGTGCTTTTAAATGAAACTAATTATCAATTTATGCAAAAAAAGTATTATGATGTCGATAACAACTTAACAAAAGTTGCTTCACTATCAAAAAAGGAAAATAAACAAGCATCTAGAAAACTTTCAAGATCAGTATATATGCAAAAGATACTAACTATGAGGGGTATTTATGAAACGATAGTATTTTTTCTTGAGCATTATGACAGCAGAAGGTAAAACTCACAGTGTACATGTTTCTCCATATGAGCCAATTCGCCTTTAAAATGGTATAGTATTTACTCTAAATGCTCCTGACCCTCTAAAACTTTTCTAATCTATCCTTCGTCTGCCACTGGTTGTATTGGGTACCATTCATGAATGAGATGATAGTATTTTGGCCATCATTTATGTTTCTTACAAGTTGTTCCAGAAGAATTTTGAGATATGCAAGTTCATTACCAAAGTTGCATTGACAAATACAAAGTCTTTAAAATTAGATACGTTGAAAGGGATAGGATCTATAGCTTCCCCCTAACCAATGCTCTCTAGGTGATGCCAGCTTGATTCTTTTTGTTCACCAATTCCATGCCTTACTCTACCTCATTTGTGTGGCATATTAGATTTTACTATAAAACAGAAAATAATTGAATAAAATAATGTTATCGAAGGGCTAAACTAACTAAAGATTTTGTGTTAAACAGAACAATGAGTTAGCTAATAAAAATAGCAACCCACATAGGGTTGCATTGCAATGAGCCAGTACCTACTCCCAAAGGAAACTATTTAAATGAATAATCACAAACTACAAAAGAAAAGTTACAGAACAACAACTAATAAGAACATAAAATGTTGAAACAGAAACATAGAAACATTGCAACTTAGTTCATTATCGAATTTGAAAATAATGTAATAGCATATAATCAGATATTATGAGTAAGTAATGTTTAATTTCCATGTGTGACATTTATCTATATTCCTCTCTTTAATATGTTGGATATCATCCTACACCAATGTAGATCACCACTTATTTAGTCGTTTCTTTGCTTTGGGTGTAAAATATTAATTTTGGAAACTTTCACAAGCCAAAACATATTTCCCTACTTTTAAAACATTTTCGTAACACAATTTGCATGTTTGTCTATTTCGCTTTCTAGTTAATGTAAGCACTTCTTTGGTAAGTTGACATTGTATAATGATTGTTTATTTTTAACAAATATATTGATATTATAAAATAGTCTTTTCAGAATTTATTGAACGAGTGCATGCATTAACATTGCTCCACAACTAGTTTCTATTATAGTAGAGTGCAAGGATGTGCATAAATAAATGTGTGGCAGAACCTTCTTTCATTCTTTTTTACATTTTTGTATACATTACCCACTCGCACATACCAACTTTATGGAACATGAATTAATGAATATTAAAAGTTAATTAAGGCTGATAATGAAATACTTATGCCTCACATTGTGATTTTTGGAGTGCAGAGATGTGGGATTAATTAGTTGAAGCAATGTGGCATTCTCATTTTGTCTTTAGTAGCAAAATTACTAAGCAATAACCAAATTGCATGCAATTAGAATAGATTCCATAATTCATGAAATTTGGACAAATAATAATTGATGCTTTATTATATTCAATGCGATTTTGCCTAAGAAACTAGTATAGAAAATCGATATCTATGCATGGTTACATTGTTTCGAAAATTACATTTTATACGTAAATAACCTAACTAGATGTATCTGTGACAAATTCTTCTTACTCTAAACAACATAAAAACATGATAATTTTGTAGCACAAATAAAGAAGGATCAAGAAACAAAAACTTAGAAAAATTCAATAGACTTGAATTTGCATAAGCTCTAAATATATAATTATTTTACCATTACTCTACCAGGCTTGTGTGATGTCTTGATTATGTATCAATTATTATTTAATATATAATAATCACCAAAATATTGCAGGAAAACAAGGAAATGTACACAATAACTGTATGAAGCATATCGTTTCTATCTTCTATAATGGATACGTATTAACAAGTGTGTTTATTACGTGTCATTTCATCAAATAAATGAAAAAGTATTTTATAATATCAGAAAATACATTCTTCATGATATGTTTATGACCAATAATCGTTATACATGTGCAAAGCGTGAAGATGCAGAAGAAGCTTCCATTGTGTAAAATAAATATTCAAATAGTATTTTCACATCATGTCAATTTTCTATGAGGCATATCAAATGAAGAGACCCATGCATATTCTTGAATTGTTTACAAACAATAAATTCTATTAAGCACTCAAATGATGTGTTGATTACACATTGATTCACTGTATAAATTCTAGAAATGGTATTTTATAATATCGCTAGATAAAATTTTATTGATATTTTTGCAGCCAATAATCATTACACAATGTATCAGAGTAAATGCAATTAAGCACTTGAGTGATTACATTATTGTGCATGTATTTGCTAAACAGATATTAATAGTACTTCTAAGAATTAATTAATTCCTTAATGCTAATTGTCATAAATATTTCCATGTCGACACATTTGTTTTCCATATATGGCTTCCCTATACACCTGTCATTTCTCGCATGCTCTGGTACTAAATTCTTTCAATAGTTTGTATGTTACTTGTTATCATTAAAATGACTACATAATATAATATGGTATAAACAATAATTTTTATTGGTAATACTTGGATCCATTGGTATATGGTTTTACATGTACAGATGATATGGACAAAATTCTTGCATTTGGCAACTCTAATAGTGACATGTGTTAATCATATAAACATTTGCACTAATTCTTCAATTAATAAAGATACATATATTTAACAACACATTGTATGGATGTATGGTATCTAGAGTTTAGTGCATTTGATAATATGAAGAGCCTTATACAAATGTACAGTGTGCAGGAGTTTTTCTTCACACAATACTAGAGTTCATTGTCTCAACAATATTCGCTTTGACAGATGTGCTAAGGTGTTTTCAACTGAGATGTGGTTTTGATGGCTTCAATCATTTAAAAACTATTATTGTGCAGAAAGAATGTGTGCGGGAAAACTATGTGGAGGGAGAATGCATGTAGAAGTACTGGACATTGCGGCATAAAATTTAGGAATGTAGAGATACAAATCAATATTTGATTTTGGAGGAAGGTGGATTTCATTATGTGGAGAGAGAATGCATGTATAAGTGCGGACCATTGTAGGAAACTTGTGTTTTTTATTGTGCACATTTGTTCTATCACAAATTACAAGCACATTTAACTTAATTTTGGACAATTCATATTCAATTTACAATTTCTCAAAGAAATTTAAATTTTATGAAGCCTTCATGAAAATAAATGCAAATTAGTGTGGAGAACCTAAGAAAATTTTAACAACATGTTCGTAGTTATATTCACCAATTATTTTGTTTTCTAGAAAATGGGTATACTGGAAGTGTGGAAGAAAGGGTGTGTTGAATATCATGTTGAGATTTTTTCCTCCACACTTTAGATCATAGTAAATTAGTATCCAGATTAGAGGCATAAAAAAGTTTAATTTTTTGATACGTGGAGGAAGGAGAAAGGATTTCAAGGGAAATTAAGTCGAGAGGACCTTGTTAAGGAGAAGGGACTATATCAAGTCAAGATTGTTTCCTCTATAGTACGTTAATAACACATTATGTGGAAGCGTGGTATCTATCATTTATTTCATTTGATTATGTGAAGAGCCTTATACCAATGCATAGTGTAAGGGAAGCTTTGTTCTCACAATATTGGAGTTCTTTGTCTCAACTGTTGGGTTGTGTTATATTCTTTCCACATAGTTAATAGGGGGTTTGAGGGGTACCCGTAACCCCACTTTATGGGGTCCGGTGCAGCGCCCCGGAAAATTTTGGTTTTGGACACTATGTTAGGTTGGGCGGACCCACCTATCGTTTTGTGCATGATTTTCGCACATGTTTTTTGGACGCGATGGTTTTCGGTCCATGGTTTTGGACGCGATGGTTTTCGGTCCATGGTATTGGATGCTTCAGCATGTATAAATATGTATTGTAACATTGAAAGGAATATAATGAAAAAATTCAAGCTGGTAGTCCCGGTTTTGGGATCTAGTGGGAAATCTCTGTGTATATGTGTTTTATGTGTTATTCTCTCGCATTTTTATTTTTCCTGTGATTTAGAATTCGTACGCAGGTAATTTCTGTACGGGGGGTTAAAACCTACATTCCCTTTATCTATGTCACTTCCTGTAATAGCAGATGTTGTAACAATAGATGCCATAACAACTATCAATGTTAAATATCTCGAAAATGTTGTAACAACCATTCACATCCCTTCAATGTGGTAGTATCACCACTTTTCATCAATTTGAAGAAGTTTTTCTTAAAATATGGTGTTGTAGTTATTTAATCATCGTCTTTCAAAAAAAAAAAATCAAATACACACACACACACACAAATAAAATGGAGATATAGGAACTCTTTTAGCCAATAATTTGTAAAATTTGGTGCTATATATACACTACATTTCCACACTCAAGTGAAGGGATGGTCAATGTTTCCTTTTGATGTTGAGTAGCTAGATCTAGTAGAGGTGTTGAAGGTGAAACGGCTATGGGGAATGAGACTAGAGTCAACTCCAAGTGAAGCAAAATGATCATCAATAATGGCACAAGCGCAATTGAAATTGGTAGTGTTGACTCTCTAGTTGCAAGAAGTGGTGAAAGGAAGCTTCCCTTTGTCTATGTCACTTCCTGTAATAGCAGATGTTGTAACAATAGATGCCATAACAACTGTTAATGTTAAATCTGCTGAAAATGTTGTACCAACCATTCAGATCCCTTCAGCTTGGTAGCATCACCACTTTTCATCAATTTGAAGAAGTATTTCTTAAAAGATGGTATTGTACCTATTTTATCATCGTCTTTACAATATATATATATATATATATACACACATACACACACACACACACACACACACACACACACAAATAAAAGGGAGATATAGGGACTCTTTGAGCCAAGATTTTGTAAAATTTGGTGCCATATATACACTACATTTCCACACTCAAGTGAAGGGATGGTCAATGTTGAGTAGCTAGATGTATTAAAGGTGTTGAAGATGAAATGGTTATGGGGAATGACACTAGAGTCGACTCTAGCTGAAGCAAAAGGATCAGCAAGAATGGCACAAGTGCAATTGCAATTGGTAGCACTAACTCTCTAGTTGCAAGAAGTGGTGAAAGGGAGCTTCCCTTTGTTTATGTCACTTCCTGGAGAAATGGTTATGCTTGAAGCTCACATGTAGAATAGCTAGGAGATAGAGGGATTGTTCCACCCTATGCTTAGGCTTAGAGATCAAAACAAGTCAACTACTTGTTGAATTGAGGCTTTTGTGATCTATATCAAGTTAACAAGAGATTTTTCAGCGTAAGTCACATAATATTTCATTTTTCAACATGTTTCGAACCAATGAGTGTGGTTCATCAGCAAGACAAGTTGAAGAATTGGATCAAGCTATGCATGTTAAATAGTCAGAGCAGAACCTCCAACGGTTATAATTCTTGACCAGGCAACGACTATATTGACAAACGGCTAAATTTGACTGAGGATCAGTTAGCATGACCAAGGGCATAAAAGTAAGTTAATTTAATATATTAATTTAGAATTTTAGTTATAATAAGTCAGAGGGACGCATGACATCACCTTTTATATATATATATATATATAGAGAGAGAGAGAGAGAGAGAGAATAAAATAAAGTAGATTCTAAATGTTATTAAACTTATTATTATTCGTATATATAGAATTATTTAATAATAGAAACTAATGGTATTAATCTATCTATATATATAATATAATTATATAATATAATATATATATTTAATATATATGTATATAATATATATATATAATAATATATAATAATTATAATTATATTATAAAAACTAATTAAAGTGGATTTTAATGGTTATTGAGTTATAGTTAGTTTAAGAGTATGACCTAAAAAAAATAAAAATAAAAATAACAAATAAAATAATAATTTTCAATATTTTCATATGGAAATTAATTGTTTAACTAATGTTTAATAAAGAAAGTCTCCACAGGTTTAACTATTTTATAAAATTATATATATATAATAATTAATTCTATTTAAGATAAAAGTTAGTTATAAAAAATATTAATAGTTCTTAAGATAATAATATTAGAATACGTCAAGGGTTGGAAAGATAAAAAAATAATTTAAACATTTAAGATATATAATGTTAATTTATGTTAAATTAACTTGTTATTATATAAGTAATTATATTTTCTATTAGTTAAAATTATTAGCATAAGCCAAAAAACGAAGGACAGGGGGACGGGGGAAGGAAGAAAACTACTAGGAAGAGAGTGTCGGGATCTAGCAACTACTGATCTTCCAGCCATCCTCTCTATTGAGATTGCTTGGCCTCTTTTCAATCTCAAGGGCTTCCCTAAATTTTCGATGATGGAATTGTGAAACTCTAGCAATAACACTAGCCTCCTCAATACAAACATGATGCTTAGTTTTTTCCGCACACTCTGCTAAAGCGATAGACTTGGTTCTCCTAGTTTTAAGGTCAGCTGCGTGCTCACTAATCCTTTGATTAATAGAGTGACCAGTCTCACCAATATAGGGGGTCCCACCGGAACAAGGGATAATATAAATCCCTTTCATATCTTTAGGGTCAATAGGATCCTTCACTGATCTGAGGGACTTACGAATGGTGTTAAGGGGCCTAAAGTTCACAGGGACATTATGTGTCTTAAGAATCCTTGCAATCTTATCAGTAGTCCCCTGAAAAAATGAAAGATGGGCACCTGGAATCCTCTCCTTTGGTTCTCTTTTAGTTAGAGAATTCTTGGCAGCTTTGAGGAAAGATTTCTGACACATGTATCTACTATAACCATTCTCAACAAAGACATCAAGGAGATGAGATTTTTCCTTTTCAAAGCTCTTTTTATCAAGATCCTTAGGGCACGAGTAGCAAGGATATTGAGAACACCCATCTTCTGAGCCTGGAAATGGTGGGAACTAGCATGAAGATACTGCTCTGTATGTGTTTTCTTTCAAAACACCTGGTAGGAGAGGGAACCATCATTATTCTTAGAAATAAAAATATTAAGGAAAGGGAGGCAACCATCGACTTCTTGTTCCTTAGTGAACTTAATGGCTGAGGATTGATTGTTGAGATGATCGAAGAGGAGATCTAACTCCTCTTGGCCATGAGACCAGATGACATTAGTGTTATCTACATACCTTTTCCAAAGCTTGGGCAAGAGGTGGGCTAAGTTTAGAGCCTTGGATTCAAAATCTTCCACAAAAATATTAGCAACGACAAGGTATAGGGGTGAGCCCATGGCAACCCCACAGGTTTTCTCAAAGAATTCACCCTCAAAAATGAAAAAGGTGGAAGTGAGGCAAATCTCAACTAACTGAGCGACGTCGCGATCTGATAAGCGGTTGATTACCTCCATGGCCTCATTTATAGGGATACAAGTGTACAGGGAAACTACATCAAAACTAACAAGAATGTCCCCAGGGTCAAGCTTAATGTCCTTGAGCTCATCAATAAAGGAAGCAGAGTCTTTTACGAAGGACTCTGTATGGCCAACCAAGGGCTTAAGCCTTAACGCAAGGAACTTAGCAAGAAGATATGTAGGACCTCCAATGGTGTTGACAATAGGCCTTAAGGGAGTTCCTTCCTTATGAATTTTAGGGAGTCCATAGATCCTAGGAGTGATAGGGTTGCTTTCAATAAGCTTATGGTGCAGGGAACTCACTGAGCTATTGGATTTAATGGCAAGAGCCACATTCCTAAAAATCTTTTTCAACGGAGTTTTGGGAAGTTTTTTATAGCTTCCACTATTATGAAGATGATCCAACATCTTATTGTAGTAATCTACCCTGTTAAGAATGATGATAGCACCACCTTTTTTGGCTTTCAAAACAACGATATCTTTGTTTTGGTTTAAGGATCTGAGGGCTACAAATTCTTCCTTGCTAAGGTTGCTCTTAGGGGGCTTTGCCCTTCTCAAGATAACAGCACAATCCTGCCTAATAGTGTTCTTAACTCTATAAGGTAAACCTCTGATCCCAAACTCTATATCACAAATGATATCATCAACAGGGATATTCTTGGGGGCTAAGGCAAAATTTAATCCTTTACCCAAAACTTTAAAAACTGAAGGGGGGAAGGAGAAACTAGATAAATTGATAACCTTGTTATTAATATGAGAAGGAGGGGGAAGATTACTAATATTATTGGTACTATGACTTAAATTATTATTATCAATATTCTTATTCTCATTAATAAAGTTATTTTTCATAGAACTATAAATGTTTGTATTAATAAATAATGCATCCTTTTTGTTATTTTCATCATTATTCTTATTATCATTAATATCAACCTTAATACTATTACTATTACTTTTATTATTATTATTATTAATAAAATAATTATAATAATAATAATAATTAATATTATTAGTATTATTATTATTATTATTAACGAAATTATTATTATTAATACACGTTATATTATTATTATTAAACTCAGATCTCGAGTAAGGATGGTACCTACACCGTCTACGCAACTCCAGTCGGACAAACAAGCTACCTCAATTGAGTCATCGTTCTGTATTGGAGAGGTGGAGCTTTCATCATGCGTTAGCATCGAAAAAATCGTCGGACCTTAAATAATACCTGATGGACAAGAACCAGAAGTTGGTAACCCATCCTCCCGCAATGAGAGAGAGCCACCCACAGTAATGGTGCTATCCTATAAACCATTAAGCTAATTCCTGCAGAGACTAGCTTTGCGCCCTGGTACAACGGTGATAGGAGAAGAACACACATTAACGCTAGGCTCCAGGGCAGCGTTAACACCCTCTACACATATACCCGGAAGAGGAAGACTTGAAGAAATGTTATCACTGAGATTAGTTCCACGCTCTGGTACAGCCAAAATGGTAGAAGCACACGCCAAATTGCAGGGAACGAGGGTAACGTGATCACCCTCTGCACCGAGATGTGACCGTTTGCTGCTCTCCGCTAAACCTGAATGCAACTCAGAAAAGTGTAGATTCAAAGGAAGACAAAGTGGATCTAGGGGAACAATAGGATGGGCTTCATGAGAGAGAGCCGAGTTATTATTATCCTCTAGCGAAGGGAAAATCCACTGCGAGCTACCAAATAACCATTCTTTGAGCGTTGATTTTTGATCAGCGGAGACACGGCTAAGGGAAACTCTTCCCCCGGCTCTATCAGAGAATGCAGAATTTTGGGCTAATTTTTGAAACTTCGAAGCCTAATTCTACTCCTGAATCTCCTCTAACCGAAGGGACTTCAAAGCCGAACAAGCATCTATCTTGGCCCAAAGGGAGGTGGAAAATAAGTTCGCAAGATCCAGATGCAAACCCATAAGAAAACGAGAGAGCAGATTCAGGGATCTTCTGACCCTGCTGATTTCTACTCTTATCAAAGCTAAACTAGCTTTAAGGAAAACCTGATGGTTCAAGGGAGTGTGAAGGCGATGATTAATCTGGGTGAAGGCCGTGATGACGGAGGCCTCTCTGCATCTTTTAAGAAATGCTAGATCTCACTTCAACTTAGAAACCTGCAAGCATGCCCGTTCAAAATGATGAACCTTGGTTGTAATGGCTTTTCCATGCAGGGATTCAATTGTTGAATTGAGGCTTCTGTGATTGTCACACAGAATGAGTCGAGGTTGCGGACAAGATCAACCTTCCTAGTATCTAAAGATATCTAGTGACAAGCAAGCCAATCAAAAACTATCTTTCTCTAAATATGCAATTAAAAACAAACAAGTGTTTTAGGCCTACCTTGGGTCCAATGCAAGTTTGTGGCAGCCTCGCTCTCTCGCTCCAAATGAGCTTCCTTGAAGTGCATTCTGCAAACACAAACAAGCAAATAATTAAATAGCACCTGAAAAGCCAATATTATAAAGCATATTCATCATAATGATCAAGGAGATTATGAAACAAACCACATAAGGCAATTTGTTGAGAAAATGAATCTGATTGTATTAATTCAAATAAAGAAGAACTTTACAACCTGTGCCTTGATGTTGTACAAGCTCCTCCCAGGGTCCGACAAGAAGTCTCCTCTACTTTGACAAGTTTCACTCACTTCCCAATGAAACCAAAAGGTATGTGATCTCTCCTCTCAAGTTTAACTAGGAAGTCCCAATTCCATCATCATTTACCCTCAAAATGTTCAGCTTCTAACCTCTCTAGCAACTGACCCAATGCCTTAATTTATAGTGCAATGGAGGGAAGTTACTAGGTCCTCCTTTAAAGGGATAAAGCCCTCCTTCAAAGGGATAGCTCCTCCTATCAAGGGATTAGCTCCTTCTCTTTTGGGATGCATGAACCACCTTGGAGCGAACAATCCACGTCAAAATCCTTCTAGAAACATCTAGAATTAACCCAAAAGTGAGTTTTTTAGGATAAACTTGCGCCTTTTTTTACTTTTACAGGGGTACGCACCCACCCCTTTACAGACAGAGCATGCAGGTACGCAGGTAATATGAACAAAGGGTGCGGGTCCGCAGGTAAAAGTAGGAGAAAGTGCGAAACCAGAGTAACATTGATTTTCAATGTCTTTCTCTCATTTGCAAAGCTTGACATGAAGAGCTAAGGTCTGAGACTTGCTTAGGAGGCTAGTATAAGTGATGATAGAACCATACTGACTGCAAATAATCATGGTGATGATATTTTTGTGTAACAGGCCTTGCTAATTTCTATCAAAGATACATATTGGGGTTCTCTTATATTCTTTAGCCCTTGAGTTAAGTTACCAAGGGTGAAGCAAAAGCAACAATTTTTTCATACAAGTCGCAATAAAAGGCATTCGATGAACTAAAACATCACCTTTGCTTTGCACCATTCCTCACCCTACCATACTTGCAACAACCATTTGAGATTGAGATGTATGCCTCAGACTATGTTATTCAAGGTGCAATCCTCATTCAACAAGCACATTCAATGCCTTATCGCAATGAGGCACTCTCTGATAATATTCGAAGATACCCCACCTATGGTAAGGAAGTGCATTCCAACATGTGGACCTGTTGGCAATGGAAACATTATATTATAGGGAAGGATATGATCATCCACATGGATCACCCACCTCTTTAATTTATGTATACACAAGGGAAGTTACAAAATGACCGCCATTAGAAATGGTCCACTTATCTGCAAAAATTTTATTTGAGCATTAAATACAAGAACTAGGGTAACACCAATCACATTACATATTACCTCAATCGATGCCCAATTGTGGCACTGACCACCATTCTCAACTCTTGTGGACATGAGACCTTTGGATGGCCACAACTATACAACATTGACTAAAAATTTGTTGCCACATACCAGATGTTGATGGTGGGAAAGAAAGTTCCAGAATTCTACCTCCAGGCGCACTGTTGTGCTACCCTTGGACACCTTTGTGTTCTGTCAAGAGAGTGTGCCAATCTGATCTGGAAAGAACATTATAGTCGGGTAGCATGGAATTTTGGTGTGGAGAAGATAGTGGTAGTACTACAAAAGAATTTTTATTGGCCAAAACTTCAACAAGATTTTTGCAAGTATGTTAGATCTTGCATCACTTGTGCCATTGTCAAAGCAACTATTAAGAAGAAAGGCTTATACACCCCTCTGTCTACTCCTAATTGGCCTTAGGAATTCATCTTGGTGGATATATATATGACATTCCTTCTACCAAACATGGTAATGACTATGTGGTTGTAGTTGCTGATAGCTTTTCTAAGATGACCATCCTGACTATCTACCAAAACAGTATCACTGTAAAATCCATTGTCAAGCTTTTCTTCGAATGTATGTGGGTACATTTTGGGATCCCACAAACCATCATATTAGATCAAGGTAGCAGGTTCCTAATTGCATTTTCGTTGAGCCTATGGTCATTGTTGGACACCAATCTCACCAAATAAACTACCTTCCACCGCCAAACTAATGGCCAGGCAGAGGTCGCCAATAGGATGATCGTGCACATTTTGCGCATGTACGACTACATGCATCCACGCACATGGGATGAGTGTCTCGCCTATATTCAACATAGCTACAACATATATCTCCATAGATCAATAGGACACATCCCCTTCTAGGTGGGTCTGGGATTTGAACCATTAGGCCCCATTGTTGTTGCATTGCCCCTTGCAACTACATAAGCAAGATCTACACATGTTCAATTCGAAGACGACAAAGCTACCAAGTTTATTGAATGAATTCAACACATTTACCAATAGGTATTTGATATCTTCTAGGAGGCCAATACTAAGTATTAAAAATGATATGATCAATAATGAGTACCACGCAAGTTTCAAGTGGGAGACAAGGTTTGGGTTCATCTGCAAAAGGAACGCCTCACAACAAACCATCCAAAGCTTTGATCACTCTACTATTGACCTTACACCATCACCAAGGTTGTTGGTGACAATTATTTTAATCTATGTACTCCCCATTCCTTTTCCTGCACCCGGTGTTCAACGTGGACTGCCTTTGGCCATACTTTCCACCATTGTTAGACATATCAGAAATCGCAGAGCAGCTGACAATGATAGAGCTTGACCCATATTGCATTGAATAGGCCATAATTGATCAAATTGTGGACACATACATAATTATCACTTGCCAACAAAGGGTTTAGATTAATTAGGTTGTCAAAGTAGGTCAGTTCTTGCACCAAGGCAAGTGGCTCACCAGGGTTCAAGTCCAACAAAAGTTCCCATATCATAGAGGCATTCAACACAATGGAGACCATTACTTCTTAATGGGGGAGGATTGATCCCAGTGGATATTTGTGGCCACCCACCTATTCCATTGGTGCATAGCACAATTTTCTTATTTTGGTAGTTTTTTTTATTTTTGACAGTTTTTAGGTCTTGAATTTTTGGAGTCATTTTGAGGCCCTAAAAAACATTTTTTGGGGAAAAATGCTTACAATAATCAATATTTTTTTTTGACAGTTGGAAATTGTAGTCCTCGGAGAAACCTTTTCAGCGAGCTATCATGCACGCCAAACAAAGATCTTATGCCAAAGTTACAACCCCAAGAGGTTGAAGTTCCAACTTACCCCATCAGGGCCCAGCAATTTTTGGCACTTCATCACCTAGGGTTAGGTTTTTATATGCTCATGGTTTTCCATTTATTCTTCATGATAAAAATGCCTTTGAGCCTCATTGTAACATAGTTTAGGAAGGCACGTATCCATCACATCTCTTATAAGAGGTAAGCTACCATTGTTCAAGTTAGTTTGCTTTCATTCTACATGTATATAGTTTTAGCATTTTTCATTTCTTAATTGAAGTCAAGTTTCATTACTCCCTATGTTTTGGTTATAAATATGTATTTCATTTTGTTCCCTTCATAAAGTTAGATCATGAACAAAAGTTGTCAGATCCAAATAGTCTCAGTGGTAGCATTAACAACAACTTGGTACTTACCCGGATGCGGGTGATTATCAAGGTAATTAAAATGATAAGACGGTCGGGTGGCGGAAGGGTTGGCCACATGGTCGCCTGCGTCTTCCCCCATGCCAACCTGAGACGAATTCAAGACACCTTGCAGGAGCAATTAAATGAATTCTATGGCTGAGACAGCACCACAACACTCATAGCAATGGCGTCTGCATATCATTATGTTATTCCTCCTCCCTTGCTCCACTGTGTTTGCCCTCCACAGGCCGCAAAGCGTTATTCTCGCACTGTAACAAGTAGTTGTTGTTGGCTGCTAAGTTGTATTGACCTGGGAAATGGATTTCATTATTCCCATACTAGACTCTGCAACTTAGCTCTAGCTCAGACCTCCTTTGTCCATTCTCTGAGCAGTTATTCCACCAACTCCTCCGCTGCTAACCCTGCATTCAATCCTAACATGGCTCGCGTCTGACATCGAATGCAAAGCAGGAGAGGAGGCACTCGCGGTGGGAGCATCCGCCCTCCTATAATGCCCAGCCCTGACTCTGTCTCCCCTGCATCTTCAGCTGACAATCCCAATCCACATAGCTCCTTCTCTAGTTGTTACCCAGACACCCGCAGCAAAAGGGGAAGAGCTAGGCTACAAGGTATAGGAAGGAGGGATGTTGCGGCTCACACAGCCAATTTTCCCCTTCCTCTACATCCAGCTCCCCATACAACGCAATTCCATTTTCATAGCACCTTGAATCGACGTGTAATCACAGCCACCGTTACTATCACATTCTCTGAAGAAATTGACCCATCGGCACCTCCGCCTAAGCACAATGATGAGTAGAACAGGGAAAAACCAAGCAACAGGAGCATGTGCAAACTCAGCAAACCGACGAAGATAGAGCCACCCTGCATGGTAAAGTGTTGGCTAGCAATCAACAAGTTGTGGAAGGAAAAATTGGTGACACATAGGCTTCGGGAAGTCAACGGGGTAACACGTCTAGAACGCATGCAGGTGCAGGTAGCACCGAGGGCATCCATCCAGCTCAAGGGAGTGGCAGGTCAAACAAGGAAGATGATTGGGATAAATATGCGTGTCCGATTGAGGAAGAACTGACCCCGGACAATCTCTAGTCTCTACAATTGACAGCCAGGTGTCGCTTACTACCAGGTGGATGCTTTTCATGATGACTGGGAAATTACAGTTAAGTCTGTGTGTTTTATGGTTATGTCTAAGCAATGTCTAAGAGGTTTTTTTTTTTGTTCAAAACTGACAACCCCTATGTGGGTTCTTTTGATTTCATGGACTGGTTTCCCCTTTGTTGGGGCAGTCAAGGCTAGAGAGTCTTGTTTTGTGATGAATGATGCTGAGTACTATTGAGGCCAGGCCTCACTGTAATTACTTTTTTGTATCATATTAATAAAACAATCTTACTTAGAAAAAAAAAACAACAACTTGGTACTTTACCTTTGCAGAAGAAAGGGTAATGGTAACTTGCTTCTTACCAAACCAAACAACAAAAATAGAGCCAAGATGAAAGACACAACTAGAGGTGTACTTTTGGTCATTAATATTACTAGCCAATCAAAGTCAGTATAACCCACTAAATTTGCATTACCATCGAAAGAATACTTAATGCCATATGTGTATATCCCTCTATTGTAATGATGAATACTCCTCACAATTTTCCAGTGAAGCACTTGCATTTCCTTCATAAACCAAGAAACCAACCCAACTACACAGTATAAATCTAGGCGACTATGAGTCGAGTACAAAAGGTTGCCAATAAGTTGTCAATATAATCCATTGTCCATCAAAGCAGTAGAAGACTTGATGACAACTTGAACCTGAAAAAACTGGTGTGGGTCCAAATTTGCAATCCATCATCTGAAATATGCTCAAGATATTCAAGGCATACTTGATCTGTGAGATACCTATCGTGGATATAGATTGAGTGATTTGTAATTTCCAAGAAAGTAATTTAGGAGCCCCAAGTCTATCATGTCAAATTGTTTATAAAGAGTGGTCTTCACATTATATATCAAAGTAAATGAACTAGCAATGCCAATGAGATCATCTATGTAGAGAATAAGGAGGAGAAATTCATCATCTTATCATAAATTATAAACGTTTGGGTTAGAGTGCTAACCAGAAAATCCTAGAGAGAGAAGAAAATAATCCATATTTTCATACCAAGCCCTAGGAGCTTGTTTGAGACAATACAAGGATTTTTTTATGTTTGTAAGAAAGTGAATATTCTTGGATAAAACTATATGGATAATCCTTGCTCCATGTATACCTCTTATTGTAAATCTCTATGGAGAAAGGCACCATTGACATCCATTTAGTGTATTATCCACTTATGGGATTTAACTAGAGAGAGAAGAAGGCGAATATTATTCATTATAGTCGCATCTAAAGGTTTTACAATAATCAACACCCGAAACTTGAACAAAAACCTCTAACAACCAATCAAGCCTTGTGATTTTCTACAATACCATCTATTGTATACTTGATTCGATATACCAACTTACACCAAACCAATTTTCTACCTTTTGGAAGAGGGACCAAGCCCTAAGTGTTGAATTCAACAAGGAAAGATACTCATCTTCCATGGTTGTATCTCACTCTATAATACCATTGGCCTCATGAATATCTTATGGATCTAAAGCAGTGGCTGTTACACAGCAATTTGTCACCGTCCCTGCTACCCCTGTCCCGTATCTTGGAGGACTGATTCCGGGACCTATGAGAAGTGACATGGCCTTAAAGCACTTGCATTGCATTCCTCTGAACATGAGCTTTGTTTGCCCTGAAGACATCTCCTGCTGAAAAACCCTAAAAATAGTTCTTTTTCCATTGGTGCGGTCTCATAGTTCAGTCCTCACGCCAAGGGGGCAAATCCTCCAAAGAGGGCGCGCCAATTGGCGCTCTGTCATAGAGTCGCACCCGCGCCAACCGTATTAAGAGGTGTTTTTTAACAAATAAATAGCGGAATTTTCATCCTAACAAATTCTTGGACTGCCATCTATCTTGAGTTGGGTGGTTCGGCTACGGATTTCCATAGAAAGGAAGTGGTTTGCCACCTCCCATGGAAGCTTCCTTGATGATATGGCCAATCCCATGATTATTGGTTATAATCCCAACTCCCCTTCCTCCATCTCTAAAAGCTTGCCCATTTCCTTTGCAAGCAAGTTTTTTAGTTTTTTAGTTCCAGATTTTTAGAATTCCCAAATTCCCAAGAGCTTCATGCTGCAAGAGCCTTCTTGATTCCCTTAAGGCCAAATCCAAGCAAGGAGACTATTGTCCAAGATCCAAAGAGAGAGGCTTGTCCTTATTCCCGACAGGCTTTGCGAGACATGTTCTGCTGACTACCCGCCAAAGGAGAATCCAGCGTCAGAACATTGGTTGTACTCTCCTTTGATTGATTATTAATGAACGAATATTGGTTATGGTTCCACTCTTGTTATTATTTATGATGATGAATTATGTCTTTTTTGACTGAAATATAGTTTCGTATACTGGATTTTATGCTTGTGTTTGTATTGTTTCTTGTATGTGTAGGTGTCCATTCACGGAGATCGTGAGGATTGTGATCTGTCGGAGCAGAGGAACGAGAGCACCACCTCTCCTACAAATAATAGCGTTGGAATCTAGGTAGGCCTTCATCGCTGGTCTGTTTATTTGCAATTAGGAAATTCCGCTATAGAGTTTGACGATTGTTTCTATACCCGGTTTGGGCTAGTAGGGATCGCCTTTGTCTAGAGAGGGGATTTACCTCTTCAACAATTTGGCGACTCCGCTGGGGAGCTTGTCTTGCCTTTTCGGTTGTTTCTTGATTTTTGCTTGCTTAGTAAACCTTTTGGGCTGGGTTCTTTTGTTGTTTTTGCTTCTTGGTTTGCCTGGTTATCATTAGTCTGGTTTTGGATTGCTCATTTTTTATTTCGGCACAGCAAAATTGACTGGCGCGTTTTTTCGCATAACAGTCGCGCCAATTGGCGCTAGTTGTCGATATATCACTCGCGCCAATCCTTAAAAGGTGCTAGTTTCAGCCTGACAGTCGTGCCAGGCCTGGGGACTGCTAAGGTTTGCTTGATTTTAAGCCTTCTGAGCTTGGTATTTGATTTTGGTTACATTTTCTCGACTACTTGAGTGTGTTGAGGTCCTGTTTGACTGGTTTTAACCTTCATCCTTTGGTTGTTTGCCATTTTCTATCGATTCTACGTTTTTAGCCCAAGGGCATCTAGTGGCTTTGTGTGTCGAGCCCTCCTTAGGAGTTTTTGGTCTTTTATTGGTCCAGTCGACATTTTGATTGCTCCCTTGCATTCATTTAGTGGTTGTTAATCATTTCATTGCGTTGTTTGAGTGACTTACCTCTTTTTCACTTGAATTCTGACTTGTTTCGCTTTGGGCCTAGATTACACGGCTCATTTGTGTCTTTGGGATTTTTCTCAGTTTTGAAGGACTGCTTTGTCAATTTAGGGATATGATTGTGCTTTCATTGAGTGAAATTTACTTGTTTTTTCTCTCTTACTATCATTTCTCAAATTGCTCTCTTTTCATTAGTTTTTCAGTTTGTTTAGTGCATCTTGCCCTTAACATTGAAAAAAAATCTCTTTTGCTTTTCATTAGTTAATGTGAATTAGAGCTTTTCGTTGTTATTAGTGATTAGTGACTTTGAAGAAAAGCTTTTTGATTTCCATTAGCTGCATTAGAGACATCGTTGGTCGTTTTCTGATCATTTTGTTTGTGTGAAAGCTCTCAACTCTCTTCTAGTTAGCGTTCATCAAATAAAATGATACACTGTGGCATATAGCTTGCATTTAGGAGATTTTGAGATACTACATTCGCTAGGACCTGAAAATTGAAACATAATTGAAGATAAACATTAAAATCTACTCAATTTACACTAAGGCAGCATTGGAATTTAACGAAATATATTTAGAGGTCTAGGCTAGAGACGTGCTCCGGCGTCGTTAAACCTAGTCACTTTTGTTTCCACTAGAGGTTGGGTGATTCCTCCTTCTGTGACTCAATAGTGGTCTAGTACGGAATTGTGCTCCCACGTACCGTCAAGTATATGGGGAGACCCCACTAGGTTATCATCCTTTATCCATAGGAAGTGAGTCTGCCACCCTATACCCGTGATACACCGAACACAACATTCGAGGAGATTGCATGCACGTACGGAAAGTCCTTGGTTGATTTCTCTTTCATTTCCAAAACCAAGGTGTATATTGCAGTTCACGGTTATTTGGTACACCCTCTTTACCTAGTATCCCTAAGTAATCATTTGATCTTTTCTGACTCCCTAAATTTGAAAGGATCACCAAGCACTTGCCCTTTTCACGCTTGTTTCAAATCTGAAAGTGATAGAGTCACCTTTTATCCGTTTCTTGACTCTTAAAACATGAAACGATGAAGTTAATTTCCATGTGGTAAAAATTAAATCACCCGCGATCACACACCCTGTTAGATTATGTTTGTTGGCCATTTGATTGTGTGTCTTGACTCTTTTTCAGACCCGTGTGCGATTTTCAGTTTTTGATGGCAACTTTTCCAGAGTTCACCAACCCAGGAATCCCCTCTCACGGGAATCCTGGTCATTTTCCTCCTTTTGTGAATGTTGGTGCTCCTTACATGGCAACGTTTTCCCTTCCTGGGTTAACTGTTGGGTTGCATGTTTGGTTGTTCTCAACTTCTGTGGTCCCTAATGTCTCAACTACTAGTCAATCAATTCCTCCACCCGAACAACATCATGTTGATTCCAAGGTGGACCTCTCCCCTTCTTCACCTGTTTCTACGTCCTCATCTTCTACTTCGCCAGGTGAAAGTCTGGATTCAAGTAACCAGGTGGCTAAGAAGAATAAGAAGAAGACGATGAAGAAGTCTCATAAGCAAGAGGCTAAAAGTGCAGCTACTGCTCCGAGTACATCTCAGGTCGAACCACCTTCTGCTCCTCCACGGAAGGTCAAGTTTCCTTGTAAATTGTGCAAAAGTGACCATCTTCTTCGTGATTGTCCTAGCATTCCTAGGGTCTTAGAAGCATGGTCTCACGATCCAACTTTCCCCTTCATCGTCCTCTGAAGCTCAAGGCGATGCTACCCTATCAACTGACTACATTCAAAAGAAAGGGAAGATTTGATTCCCCTGTAGGCTATGTGAAGGCAACCATCCCCTTCACCTTTGTCCGCTCATGGATAAAGCTTCCACCATTTTGGAAAGTCTTACAGCTTCTTCACCCCAACTCCCTATCGGTTATCAAAGGCTCTCTTAAGAACCTCTCCCTATCGACAACAAGATTGACTTAGATTCTTCTCTTGTCCGAGCTCCTCTTTCTGAACCTGGCTGTGCTAAGCCTGTTCGGGGCCAACCATTGGTCGACGAGAGTGTCAAGTTGGGTTCACCGCCTGTTGATCACTCTGTTTCAGAAGAGCGTCATGCTCATGTTCTTCTCATCTCGTCAGATTCTCTTGAGTCCGAAAACGACCCCCCTATCTCCGTTGGTCAAGAGGGTCCTTCTTCGATTCCTTTAGAGCAGGGGGACAATCATACGATTCCTCCACCAAGTAGTTTAGTTGTTTCCTTCGACTGGAGTCACCTGACTTCTTTCCGCCTTCCATCCCATGTGCCTTTCCAGATTATAGTACATGCTTGTGATAAGGCAGTACCTGGCACTATTTTGGATGAGGGTGCATCTATCAGTCTTATGCCTTCCACTACTTGGCAAGCTTTGGGCTCTCCACAGCTTGTGTCGGTCACAGAATCTGATGGCGTTTGATGGAGGAACCAGTCAACCCTTAGGGATCCTTCCGAAGTTCCCTATTACTTTGGGAGGCAAAACCGTCTATATAGACGTACTGGTTACCCAAGGTGATTTAGATTTCAGTCTTCTCCTTGGTTGTGACTATGTTTATGCCATGGGGGCCCTTGTCTCTTCACTTTTCCATGTGGTTTTCTTTCCACACGACGAAATAATCATGATTATAGATCAATTATCATTCTTTAGTCCCCCGGTGCCTCCTAGGCAGTTGTCATCCCCTCCTAGTTTTTATCCACCGGTTGTATCTGCCCCACCGCAGGTCAACTACGTGGCTACTTATCCCGTGCCTGTATCCAGTGACAAGGCCGTTGTACATAGTGTCCGGGGGGCATTGGGTCCTGACTTCCAAGATGTTATCCTTCCACCGGGAGTGGAACTCTTGGAAGCAATGACTTCTTGTTCATTATGATGAAGTTCGGTCGGAGCATAGTTCGCTTTCCTACGTCAAGCTCCTTAAAAAATGAAATTGGGTCTGGTCGGAGCATAGTTCACTTTCCTATGTCAAGCTCCTTAAAAAATGAAACTGGGTCTGGTCGGAGCATAGTTCGCTTTCCTACGTCAAGCTCCTTAAAAAGTGAAACTGGGTCTGGTCAAGCATAGTTCCTGACCTTGTGTCAAGCTCATTAAAAAATGAAACAACTCCCTTTCCAAATTGAGTCTTTTGATTAAGATCTCATAAAAATACAAGTTGAGTCTTTCCAAGATCTCGAATTCCATCCACTTTATTGAATGCAATGAAGCTTGGGGGGCATGTACCTTGTTTTGCGTCATTATGCTGGGGGCATGCGAACTTATAACAAGC
>APFE031390576.1:11786-82116 GCA_000404065.3 Pinus taeda | reverse complement strand
AACAAGCATAGTTTTTCATTTCAAGCTTGTGTAAACATGAAACCGAATCCAAGCAGAGTTCTCCATGGTTCAAGCTTGTGTAAAAATGAACCCATACCCAATGTACATCTCATGATTACTATCTTTATCCGCTAAATTCTGTTAGATGAGCCTTGGTTGTTTTCATCCCATCACCACCATCTCTTTGGCCGATCATGTGCTTTCACTTGCTTGTTTTCCTTTCCTGAGGGACCGTAGTTAAGAGTGGTTTTGTTAGCCAACCTCTTGACCATTACATGTTTGGAGCAGTTCCACCATTGCCGGAACCAGTTGCTACACTTTATACCACTCGTTCCTCTAGTACAAGTCACCTTTAAGCTCTTTTCTGACTCGTAAAATATGAAAAGATTGCCGAGTATTTTTTCCCTTTTTGACTCGTTAAAGAGAATAAAAATGGAGGTCTACTTTCAGCTCTTTTATGACCATTTAAAGATGAAAAGATTGCCGAGTTATTCCTCTTGACTCGTTAAATTTAAATAAGAGGTGGTCATCTTTAAGCTCTTTTCTGACCGTGTAAAGACGAAAAGATCATCAGGCCCTTGTCGTTTCAGGCTCGTTAACGGTTACAAAACGACGTGATTTCAGTCACTTTTTTACTTTTTCAGGTCGAAGTCACTAATCATGAAAAGTAATCCTTGATCGTAATGGTCGGGCGGTTCTTTCGAACATTGTTTTATACTTTTTCAGGCTCGAGAGACACAACTTTACGAAAAAGGACACCCCTGGAGTTTACTTTTCTACTGTCTTTTCAAACTCTCTAAACATGAAAAGACGTCAAGTTCTTCCTTTGTCAAACTCGTTAAAACTTGATGACATTGGATTCCGTTGAAATGACGTTTTACAAGCATATGATATCCCCGTCAAGCTTGTTAATAAAAATAACTAGGGTACTCACCAAAAATGGTGGGGAAAATTGAACCAGAATCATTGTCATGTCCGCAGTATGTCGCTCTTGAACATGGCACTTGTTTGCATTCGTGTTTGGGTGGGGACATCTCATCTTGTTTTTCACTTTCCTCCATGGGTTTGGGTGATTCTGTTTGACCTCTCATCTGCTCTTTGCCTTGTCACCATGACCTCTGATCGATTGATGTCAAATACTGCCAAGTCCACTGTCGTGCCGCCGAAATGTTCAAGAGAATTTGACCTCTGCGAAATAACAACCTCCCTCTGATCACTCATATCATCTTGATTCACAAAAACATTATCTTCCTCTATCTCACGTCGATGATGTGGGAAACACTATGGCCCACCTTCGATAAAGGTCACTTCCTGTCGACTTCAGCTCATTATCCAGGAAGTTGATCTAGAGACTCCCTTCTGGTGCCTTGGAGCCTTCATGCCTCAATGGCAGTTTCTTTGCATTCGACACGAGGTTTTCATCATTGGCCTCTAATCGAATGGTTCTATGGGTGTTCGACACCGACTCAATGATTCACATGCCGTAGATTGTACCAGTAGTACCTTGAGGGCCATTGTCATTATTGGTGGTACCTCTCGCTTCTGTTAACAGTTTTCATCATTGGCCAGTAATTAGACGATGTTCCTGCATGTTCGACTTCGACTCCTATATTCGCATGTTTGAACTTTTACTTTGTTCGGATCGAGATGGGGCGTAAGACCCTAGATTTTGTCTGCTGGGATCCAGGCTGTGATTTTGTGGATTATTATGATTACTACATGACTCATTCACTAGATGGCTACAACCATGCTTGAGTCTATTTATCAATCCTCACTGGATGGCTGCGTCCATACCTTGGATCTAGATTATTGTGTACTTTGCTATGGATGGTTGCGCCCATACCACATATATCATGTATTTGAGATATCAGTTGTACTTCTCCACGCAGGTTTTCTGGCGGTAGTGTTTTCGGTTGGACATGTTCTCATAAAGCATTTCACCCCTCTCTCTCTCTCGGGCCTCATGCTTTGGGGGGCATCTGTTACACAGCAATTTGTCACCATCCCTGCTACCCCTCTCCCTCATCTTGGAGGAATCATTCTGGGACCTATGAGAAGTGACATGGCCTACAAACACTTGCATTACATTCCTCTAAACATGAGATTTATTTTCCCTGAAGACATCTCCTGCTTAAAAACCCTAAAAATAGCTCTTTTTCCATTGGCGCGTTTCCATAGTGCATCCCTCGCGCCAAGGGGTCAAATCCTCCAAAGAGGGTGCACCAGTTGCCGCTCTGTCATAGAGTCGCACCCGCGCCAATCATAATCAGAGTTGGTTTTTAACAAACAAACGGCGGAAGTTTCGTCTTAACAAATTCCTGGACTGCTATCTATCCTGAGTTGGGTGGTTCGGTTACAGATTTCCATAGAGAGGAAGTGGTTTTCCACATCTCATGGAAACTTCCTTGATCATATGACCAATCCCATGATTATTGTGGATGATCCCAACTCCCCTTCCTCCATCTATAAAAGCTTGTCCATTTTCCTTGGCAAGCTAGTTCCAAAGTTCCAGGGTTCCAGAGTTCCAGAGATTGAGAATTGTCAAGTTTCCAAGAGCTTCATGCTGCAAGAGCCTTCTTGATTCCCATAAGGCCAAATCCAAGCAAGGAGATTATTGTCCAAGAACCAAAGAGAGAGGCTTGTCCTTATTCTCGACAGGCTTAGCGAGACATGTGTTGTTGACTACCCACCAAAGGAGAATCCAGCGTCAGAACTTTGGTTGTATTCTTCTTTGATTAAGTATTAATGAACGACTATTGGTTATGGTTCCACTCTTGTTGTTATTTGAGATAATGATGAGTTATATCCTTTCTGACTGATATATAGTTTCATATGATGTATTTTATGCTTGTGTTTGTGTCATTTCTTGTATGTGCAGGTGTCCATTCATAGAGATCGTGAGGATTGTGATCTACTGGAGCAAAGGAACGGGAGCACCACCTCTTCTACAAACAATAGCATAGGAATCCAAGTATGCCTTCATCACTAGTCCGTTAATTTGCAATTAGGAACATGCGCTATAGCGTTTGATGATTGTTGCTAGACTCGGTCTGGGCTAGTAGGGATCACCTCTCTCCGCAAAGGGGATTTACCTCCTCAACAAAACACAACAACCTTTTCGTTAGAGAATTTTTTCCATTCAGCAAGGAATATATCTATTCTTTCTAGTCAAAATAAGAAAAATAATAATCATAATCAAACTTAAGTCAAACCTGGTCAACCAACATAAGAGTAGTCTCAGAAATTCCGTAAGCTTGTGCCTCAAAAAATTCCTCCTTCTTTCCAAGCCTAGATTAGGACTCAAATTTTTTCTTCTTTCCAACCCTATATTAAGCCTCAAATCTGTTTGAATTCTACCTCGGATTGTTCTGAATCCTGTCTCAGAAGTGATATGAATTCTTACTATGTTGAGGATGATGAATGGCCTATATATAGGCATTTCAAGATCCTGAATGGGTCTGTCCCTTCACTACGGCCGACATGAAAAATGGAGGAGTTGTCTTTACATTTTGGAGGCAAATTTCAATTTTTTAAAATTCAAAATTTCTTCTTAGAAAGCCGACTTGAAGTAAAATTTATATTTTCTCAATTTTGGAGGGCTAATAAAACTTACGAAGACCAACCAAAGCTACAAAACCCCAACACTCCCTATTATCTAGGGAGGTATTCATAATTAATTCCAAAGATGTTATCTTGTTGAAAAAACTCTCTATGGAAAGGTTGAATGAGCTAGCTAGGTTGATGTGTCAATCGACTACATGTAGAAGGCATTCTGCATCAACATCATGCTCAACTAGTCGTCACTTGGAACCTGGTAAACACCTATGACATATGGTGAAACACTAGGCTATTACCATTCTTGCATGTTAATTGAATGGTAACTCTCTTTCCCAATGCTAAAGGCACTCACTTGCTAACCAGGGGAGCACTCTGGGCCTTGATTCTTGCTATACCATTCTCCCTAGCCACATTTTTCAGCCCTTGGACAATAATTTAACCTAACTATATTTTTACCTAGGTAGAATGTTTGCCCCTCGATGCAACAACATAAACACTCTCTCTGACAAAGGGAAGCATTCTCAACCAATCTAATCTTGTCCCCAAAGTATACAAATTTCACCATGGGATAGAGGCTTTGTGAGAATGTCAACATTTTGCTCGTTTATAGAAATGAATTGGAGCCTCATTTCTCCCCTTTTGTACCATGTATCGATAATATGATCTCAATTTTATTCAACCTATCATCATGGTTGCCTCATGCACTTGATCAAATAGTCTTGTGAGTAGATTCTGAAGCCACACTACTCACAACTCGCCAATATAGATCCAATAGCCTATACAATATTGTGTGTGACAGATGTTTTCTTTCTGCCCAAGAAAAATCCAAATGGAATCATCATCCTGATGTGCTCTTCATATATTTAATACTCTCTACCCAATCTAAATATGTATATCCCTGCAATTTTTCTTTTCAATTCACATCTAACTATATCATCTTGGTACCTCAACACATGTTGTGCCATAGCTACTTTTCGGTCACCTCAACTGGGTGCTCCCTTTGACACTAAAATAGATCATGTTGTGTCAATATTGGCTTCTCCCTATGCCACTTAGCTTATATAGATTAGTTACCATGGAAGTGGCCATGGATTGGCCATCCATCATCCAAAACCTCTGAAGGATTGTGATAATATGATTCCTTTGAGCAAGGAAGATCTCATCTGGTTGCTGCCACACTTCTATTTCCAAGAAGTAATGTATCCAATCAAGTTCCTTCATCACAAAATCAAAGGTCAACTCCCCCTGACACTGGAGCAGGGCTTCATTGTTCCCTTTATCACAAAAGCAAATCTTCCTACCATGGTTTTTCCCTTTTTCACGGGAGTCCTCCTTCTGCATGCTAGATCTTGTAGATTCACTTGGAAGTCACCACTGACTTCTCTTTGGCACAATTTCCTTCATCATGACATCCTTCAAGCTTGTTGTCCTGCCTACTCCCTCTAAACTAGTAGCTCTTCTGGTCATCAGGGACTATTATAGATGTCATTACAAATTTCTCCCTCTAAATCAATGATCTGGGAGAATCCTCTTGCTGCAAACTTTTCTTGATTCTTCTAATTCTTATATCCACTAACAAAGCCTTGAAAAGTCTTCACGGTGTTCCTACAATCCTTTCTAAGGGGGATAATGATTATAACCTAGAAAAAGAAAAAAATACAAGAGTAAAATAAAAATAATAATAATCAAGATAGATGTAAGGTACTTATATTTTGAGTATAGAGGGGAAATCACCATCTTCCTCTTGATCATTGCCATCATGCAGAAAACATCCATCAGCAAACTCATCATCCTCATCTTCATCATCAGATACTTTCCATCCTTCCTTGCATCAACTAGGGTTTCTTCTTTCAGCGGAAACATTGTTCAAAGTCAAGCTCTATGGTTTTTTTCCATAAACCCTAAGGCTTTGTTATCCAAGAATTTTTAGCCTATTATGGTTTACAAATTCTAGATTTATAATTTTCATCTACACCTTTATTATATGCATTTTTTATTTTCATATTGAAATGCCCAAAACCCTAGAATATTTCTTGCCTTTGCACATGTGATGAAATCCATCATTGTCATCAATCACTCAAGGATGTTCCATCAAATGATCATCCTTGGTCTTTCCAAACCAAGTAACCTGGCTTCCTAAAAACCATTGTAGTAGCAACAATAATTTTTCCTTACATACTTGGTCATCAATGATAGTGAGCCTATTCTTCATTTTAATGTGTAGAAAATAGACTCCAACATTCTGGGATGAGAATCCACTTAAACTTGCCACATTTACAAAATAGATCCCAGCACCCAAATACCCATATCATTAGCAACAAATAATATTAGCAGTAAATGCAAGATTTTCCCCAACAATACATACGACATCAATACTTTGGAAACTTAGATATTTACAAAAACAAGTTCATTCAAAAAAGAAACTTCAATCCAATATGTCTTCAATCATTTATATCCTTGGCATGCTATAGTAATGAGAGGACAATAACTAGATTTTCAAATGACTTGAACTTTTCAAGCGAGCTTTGGTCTCTAAAATTGATGAGGAACTTGGCCTCTTCTCACAGTGATAAAAGCTTTTTTCTTCAATTCCTTAACATGTCCATTTAATGTTCATTTTGTCTCAACAAGATACATCATGAATCTACTTCAAGATCAACCTTATATAAGACTAATATGCCTTCAAAATTCCTATAAATATGTTTATATTTCCTTCAGAATTTTGCCTTAGGCATGTAAGCTCAAGAGGATCTTTGAAAATGGCTTTATTTTAGCCTAACCATAACCAAATTTGGGTTCATATTTCCTCATAAATAAGGATTGCAACACCCTCCTCCCACACTTACCCAAGCTAACTAGTCCACTGGGGTAAATATGTGATGAATATTTATTACGATATCATTAAACTCACCAAGTATAGTTAAGGAAGTGGAATCGACAAACCAAAACCAAACTAACCTTCCTCGGGAGCTACAAGACCCCAAAGTCTAACAGACCACTCTAGGTGCCCAGCCCTTGAGTTAACTTCCTTTTTAACTAAACTAAACCCCCAGTCACTCCCATGACAAGCCCTCCATGTGACTGTAACCCTCCATTCACTCCCACAAAAAGGACTTCATGTGACTGCAGACTTTTTCATTCGTTTTATGCCAACAACTGTGGGATTTTAACCACTTTTCCAGGCTAGTCTCCATACCACTACCCAGAACTTCATAAAACTCTCATGAATGATAAATGACACAATGATAAATCCTTTCACATAAAACTTATACAATAACTTGACCTAAATAGGCCTAACCGTGATAGATATTTTGTCAAACACATCAAGAACATGTAATGTATAGGTCATAAATACACATTTGAGCATATGGATCTCATACTTATCTGAGAATCATCAATAAGGTTAGATGTCATCTCACAATAGTTTCATTATCATCTATTAGATGATTCATTCATTAACATTTCATCTACTAACCAAAATATGATGAGATCCATAACACAAATTTGTCATTAACCATATGTAATAAAAATTACATTTACACATATAACACAAGATTAAAAAAAACAAAAAACAAAAAAAAAACTCTTATTAACATATGAAAAATCCAACCAAGTTAGGGACTTCCATGTACCACCTGACCATAGATTGGGTTGAACCAAATATTTCTTTCAGCCAATCACTCCCACACCATATTCAAAGCATGAATGTGGGATCTCATGGAAAAAATGAAGAAAACCAAACCAGGGATTCCATAGGCCAAACCGCCTCAACCCTCAATCAACGATTCCACCTCATGGTCATACATCACTAACCATAACTAGATCACTCTCTACCCAAGATGTCTAGGGCTCTAAATCATTTGTTCCAACCCAGCTTCTAGGAATAGTAACTCAACCCACCAAGGGATCCAGAATGATTTTCCAACCAAGACTTCTAGGACTAGTAACTCAACCCAAGATGTTACAAGGCTTCCACAGTATTTGTCCAACCAAAGCTCCAAGAACTAATAACTCAACCCACAGTTACAAAGAACATGAGCACCAATCATAAACAAAAGGGAAAACCCCACAACACCATGGTTATCCAGGTGTTGACGGTGTTGGACCTACCAACGTGTAATGGGATCTCCTTGGTAAGAAGTCCCAATTAGATCTCAGACCGTTTGGTGTAGGAGTCCCAACAGTGGGTCGTACGGTAATGCCTTGACCATGATTTCGCATAGACTCATGTAAGATATCTATGTTGGTAGAAAGGGTGTGATAGCTGTAACAAGCCAAGGAAGATGCATGAGAGGTTCTAACACACTGAGGGTGAGGTGAGTGTGCCCCTTGGAAACCTGTAATACTACATTGCTTGGAAGGGAACACACGAGCGAAGATGCATCACAAGCTGGAAAGAAAGTTAGCAAGCAATCCAAAGTGATGGTTAAACCAACAGCACGTTTTAGAAATATTCATACATACTTATACAGAATAGTCCATACATGCATGCGTAAGCAAAAAAATACATATATCATTTAGAGTAAACACGATAGAATACAATACAATACAACATATGCATGAAACATGTTGGCTCTATTATATTAAGTGTAATTTCCATTCATACAATACATCCATGTCTAACCACTAGTTCCAACAGCATAACATTACAGCCACAACCGCCTACTCCCCCAAAGAGATATACTAGCTCTGTGCAGTGGACAAGCCAAGGCTCGTTACAATACTATCCAAGCTCTCTCCAAGATAGCCTTATCGGAAGCTTGGCTAACCAAAATCCTTTACAATGAGCTATGAGGTTCTATTTATAGAAAAAGGTGGGGTGACCCTCGACATTCCCCTTTGTGATAGCTCATCTACCCTCATGACTCTCCATCTACTCTATGATTGTTACATCCAACTATCGACACTTGAACTTCCACTTGACAAGACGTTACATTATAATGCACATGTGCTCATGTGAGACAAAATGTCTTGAGCAAGCCATGCAAGGAATCACTTACACTCAGTTTGTTGTGGTGAGACCAACTTTTTGAAATGTTTCTGATGGTGAAGGTGATGAGCTGATGCCAAGCTTGGTCATCCATGATGGTGTGCATGCACTCCATGGTGACATATTTTTGAAGCAAACTCTTGCCTCTGTTGCATCCGAGTGCATTGGTATGCCTCCTCCATCCAACTTGTTTGCTAACATGTGCATGGTCTTCTTGGGTGCAGCCGAACTGGAAACACACTAATGCATAGTCTTCATGTTGATCTTCCAGTGTGTGTCGATGGTCATGCCCATCAACTATCAACTACATGCTCAACTCTAGCTGAGATTGCTTCTTGTCTTTGCCTTGGTGAGTGTGCTGAATGGGTTGGATTGCCTATGTATCCACAATGGCATGCATGTTGTTGAATCGCTTGCACATGATCAATAACACTGCTCACCATATCTACTCCATGCCAACTATTGGGATGGATCTATAACTTGTACGGTTGCAGTCTCATCCATGAGTGCATGTTTTTCCCCCTGTTGTTCTTGTTCCCCTTACAACTCATTCGCTTGTCTGTGCATGTCATGTTCTTCCTTGAGTTGTTACTTTAGCACATGCAGCTCCTTATTTGTTCCATCCTCTGTCTTAGTGAAATCTTCATGTCACGATGTCACCTCATAGCCTGAGTCTCCAAAGTTGCTTGTATCATCAGTGGATCTACTTGATTGCAACTATGTTCTGCCTTTGTGTTGTCAACAACCTTTCTCTTGCAATCGTTGCATCTAGTATGTTGCCTTCAGCTGTTGTTCATGATGCTGCTTGTTGTGATATTGTTGCGGTCATATCTTGATGTCCTTGTCTAAAAACAACTTGATGTCTTCATGGGTAGGAAAGTCCATAGACACTTGATCGACTGCATCTCCAAGTGTGCTCTGAACAATGTCGTTGACTCTACTCTCCTGAAACCATTGTACCTGTACTGCTGAGAGACAGATGAACAAATGTTATACCGGGAGACATGGCAACACTCATGGCAAGCAATCTATGAGTCGAAAACTAAAATGAACTTGAGAACAGACTTGCAACATGCCTGTGTGACTAATTATGAAGGTTGCGCAATTTCTTATGGGAGGTTGGGAGACTGACTACCAAGACTATGCAAGGCACAGTCTGGGGCTGCTAGGATGTTGACTGACTGCTATAACTATGCAATGCAAAGTCTAGTCTAGTTGTTGACTTCTGGAATTGCGCAATGCGCAATTTCAACTAGCAATGGTTGCAGGCTCAGTGACTGCATTGTGCAATTTTCTGGGCCAAAAGTCACTTTCTCTCGGAATTACACAATGCAAGGCTAGAGGAAAGTCACTAGGCATAACTATGCATTTCCTAAGAGGAAGATAGATCCTTCCTTCTCAGGATTGTGCAATGTTGTCTTGGTGAGACAGAGTCCAGGCTAAGGCTACCCAGACTCACTGACGGGCAATTGAAAGTGAATGTGAATGTGAATGCATGGTGATACTGAGTGTAAGCATGAGTGAATGATTGTGCATGCAAATGGTGAATGAAAGATTCATAAAATGGAACAACATGCATGTGGGTGAGGCGAGTCGTTGAATCTGTGACCATTAGTGAAAACAACTTCATGCATGCAACAGCAGTGAGATGTTAACGAAAATTGAAATGGTGCTAGTACAAGCTAGTATGTATCAAAATGATAGAAATCACTCACTGAAATCAAGAAGACAGTGTTCATACAAAGCAAAACACAAAAACTGACAGAAATGCTACACAAGACATGGAAAGCAGGCTTACCCCAAAAAAAATTGAGTTGAATGTGTTGACAACCCCTAGATGCAATGTGGGATGTTAGAGCTGCAAGGTTGATGTGAGGAATGAGCTCTGCAATGTCCGTTTGATGATTTTTTATAAAATCAAGGTTGTGATGTGCATGCCGCAAATCTAGGGAAATAGGCACTTGGTGGGAGGTTTCTGAAATGATCCTCGCATGTAACCTCCGAATGCCAAACATGGGTCTCTAAAATAAGGGATGCCTTTGCTTGCTACCTTGGAAGAAGCAACCCATTCATGCAAGTCTATTTTTCTCGATCCCAGAGGGAACCGGTCAACTCAGCTGCACATGCAAGAGGCTGCTTAACTGCTGGGAAAAAATGTGCATTTATGGCTAGAAGCTGGGTTGGCTACTCAGAAGATTTGCGCAATTTTTTAGTAGAGCAGCTGATTGTTTCCCATATTTGCACAAATTCTAGGCTGAGCAGCCCAGCTAGGAAGGATTTCACAATTTTCTGGGTGAAGCTTGCTCAACAAAATTGCACAATTCTGGGGCCTAGTAGGTTGCGAGTCAGGATTGTGTAATTTTTGGAGGGAAGGTTGGTTTCCCTCAAGATTTGTGAAGATTCTTGAAGGATCTGCTTAGCCTGCTGCTAGACCAAGTCTGAATGAACAACTTGTGAGGGGAATGCATCAAGGTTTGATCGACAGGCTGTCTTTCTGCCAGAAAATCACTGGAGCTTGTGTACTTCATGAAGCAAGACATGTTGTTGTGAAGGTTGGTGGGGAGTGTCTAGTCAATTTAACATCTTAAATTGCTCTACATAAATTATCAATCAGGGTATCATAAACTGATGAAGTGTGGTGCACCATATGTGCTTAGTTAACCTTTTTTCTTACTTCGTTGTTTTATAGTTTATGTTGTTTTGGGGTTTTTTGTTCTTGTTGGTCTCCTAAATTGTTTAACGCAAATGGAAATCCTAATCTAAGGTTTTAATATTACTTTTAAAGATCAAGTATGGATGTAGAATTGAAGACAAGGTTTATGCCTCTTATAGTAATTTCCAAACTTAGCACTTCAAAGATCTCAAAACTTGATATCTATGAAATTAGAACTTTGAACAAAAGTGTAAACATATAGCTACATAAATCAAGCAAAATATGAAGTACTAAAAATGAGGTTACTATCTCTGCTATCCATATAATTACAAAATTGAAATCTAATAAACTGCTGCACTCAAAACCAAAAGTAAAGAAACTGGAAACTAGTCACTGATTTCATCCATAATCCAATATTTCGTCAATTAACTTCTAAAATAGGGTTAAGCTAAAGACACTGGAAATATCATCATATGGCATGAAATAATGACATTTAAACTTATATACTTGCATACTAATGAAAGCAAAATCAATTACTTCACCTACAATCCAATAGCTTGCCAATTAACATCTAAATGGGGTTAAGCTAAAGGCACCGGAGATATCGTCATGTAGCATAAAGAACTGATGTCTAAACTATCTACTTGCAAGCTAATGAAAGCAAAATCAAATTACTTCACCTACAATTCAATAGCTCGCCAATTAACTTCTAAAACGGGGTTAAGCTAAAGGCACCGGAGATATCGTCATGTAGCATGAAGAACTGATATCTAATCTATCTAAAAGTAGTAAACAAATCTCACTAAAATGAAAGCATAACAACTGGAATTAAAAACTAAAGTTCAGCAAAGGAAGCAAGTCTCAGATCACCACTTGATGCAAAAACTACATTAAAAAGCTCGAGCAAAAACTAACAAGAAAATACAAGAACATGTAAAGAAAAACTAATCTACAATCAACCAGTTGAATACACTTGCATGAATTAAAATTGCATGAATGTAAAATCTAAACTATCAAACTGAAAGCAATAAAATGACATACATGAATGAAATCAAAGCAAAATTACAAAATAATATCTACTCTACCTTACATTCTAATATGTTCCATGACATCTACTTCACATCTCCTTCCATGTTGAGAACATCAAAGCTTTATTCAAATTCTTCAAAATTAGAAAGTACAACAAAGCTCTCCAAAGCTTTCCAAAGCCATCAAGGAAGAACTACAAACTCCAAGCTAAAGAACTAAAAAGCCAAGCTAAACTAACAAATGAAGGAGAGAGATCTCCTATTTATACAAAAATATGAGAAGCCATCTCATTAATGAGAGTCCATGAATCTCTCCCTCTACCTCTAAAGTCCTAATCAAAATAGGAATTGATAAGACACATGTCTTCTTAGAGTTTCAATACAATTAGGAGATGTGACACATATCCTCATGATCCCATGATTCTTTCCACTCAAATTCGAATTTGGCCTTAGGGTTCCACATAAAGGTCTTCTAGAAGCATCCTTTTGACCTACACATGTCAACAATCTCAACCCACTTATTAGGTATAAGCATATGCACATTATTTTCTAATGTTTAACCACAAATTCACTTAAAAAGTATAAGAATTAATAAAGTTTGGAAAAACATAAATGTGGTCCAATGATAATGAAAGTGGGATGAATGTAGTGACATAGTGGTGAAATGGAGGTGAAATGGAGGTGATATAATGGACATTATAGTGAAAGTGTAATGGAAATGAATGAAATTTTCAAGACCCAACAGGGAGGCTCCATAACAAAGCTAAGGCAAAATTTTGGAGGGTGTTTCTAGCTGCTACAACACTAGGAAATGGAAAGGCTAGGAAAAACCACTGTCAATCCAGGAAATCCTCCATGCCAATGACAGATCATAGCCAAATAACCACATGCATACACCATGCATGTCAAAACTAGAAAGGAAATCATATATACAACTTGGTACTTGCAAGAAAAAACCCCTTGTAGTTGTTGATCCTGATGTTCCCTTGTACTTTCTTGATCTTCCTTTTCCTTCTTTCTCTGAATCCAAAGTATGCCCAAATTCGTCTAATAGTGCTCCAAGAACTTGAGTGTGTAGGAGTATGAGAGATAGAAAAGAGAGAGAGCTCTGAGCTAAAACTGACAAAAATCTATGAATTGATCCTCATAAGCCTCTTTCTTAATGAGGCCTTTATTTTCTTCATTTTCCATTATTTTCCTTCTCGCATGAAACATGTGACCTTCCACCTTCCTTTTCTCTTAATTTCCATTATTTTCATAAATAAAATTCCAATAAATGCCTCATGCCTTTCCAAAGTCTTTTCCATTTCCTTTGCCAATTTCCATAGACATTAATTAATCACAAGTGATCCCCATCTATTTTATTTCCCAACATTCGTCTTGGAATATGTGTCCCATGAACTTGGTTATTATTTCTCCTTTATTAACTTTATTACATGGATTTTTAACCGAGGACTATTACAAACCCCTCCCCCTTGGTAGAACACCATCCTCAGTGTTCAATGGCACCTACAACCAGGAAGGTCGTTGAAAACAAAACATACTACCCATGGATCTTTATAACTCAGCTCATCATAGTATTTACAATGAAGAACCTATCGAAAAGCAAACCAACATGACAAACATAGCAACATGACAACCATATCGCTTATTGGAGCTTTATGACATAGCTAACTGTGGTATGTACAATGACAACCATATATAAATATATACATATACCAAAACTCATATGCCTCCACCAACAAATAATGAAGGATTCATATCCCGCATGTGATCAGTAATCTCCTATGTAGCTTCATCGAGCCCAAAGTTCTTCCACTACACTTTAACCTACTTGATTGCTTGGTTTCGTAGCATGAGCACCTTTCTCTGCAAAATGCATTGAGGTTCCAACTAGAATTATCCTTCTAGTTGGACCTATAATATAAACCACTCAATCACATTATTATCATCTTTAACATACTTCTTAAGTAATGACACATGGAAAACATCATTGACTTTCACTATTGGAACCAGTGCCAATCTGTAGGCCATTAGTCGAATCCTCTCAAGGATCTTGAAAGTCCTACAATACCGAGGTGCTAGCTTTGCACATGACCCAACCCTCAATGAGATCTTCTTGGGATTGATGCGTAAATACACTTGTTACCCAACCTGGAACTCCTTAAATGCCTTGTTTTGATCTGCATAAATGTTTTGTATGTCCTGTACTGCCTTTAGATTCTTCTCGATAACCTGCATTTCTTGTTCCATTTCTGCCAACATGCTCGATCTTATCAATACCATGTTCACTAGATTACTCCAACTAGTAGGAGTATTACAACCTTGTGCATAAAGTTCCTCAAATGAATCATCGTCAGTGACTTCTGATAACCATTGTTGTAAACAAACTCAACCAGTGGAAGATACTCTTCCCACTTTGTAGAAATTAGGATGTAGATTTACAAATTGTCATGAAGTTTTAATCAAAATCACAAGACACAGACCTACACTACTACTCTACGTACATCAATTCACAATTTAGAATAAACATTTCATACATGCAAGAAGAAATAGCACACATACAATAAGTATTTTTATCTGGGGAAATCAATGTGCTAAAAAACCCCAATGCCTCTTGCAATAATCAAATGAATAGAGATGCATTACAGTTTATTATCTCAACTAAGGTCACCCTGCAAGTGTGTAACCTATCTCTCTACTCACTAAAGGCCTTTAACCCAGACTTAGTCAATTTTTTCCTCAATTTAAGATTCTATTTCCTTTTGTTGTTCCTTTATGAAATATCCACTATTATTTAGGAAATTCTCTCAATTGAATTATGAAATTCCTTTAAGCTAATGATATGACTACATGCAACACCTATACACTCAATACCAGTCTACAACTAATGTTACATTGCCTTGGAATCTCCACCTTAACTTGGTAACTCGAATTCTCTACATCCACTAGCTATTTTTGGTTGATTGATTAGTAACTAGATGATCATTGAGTTTGACTGAAGTCCCACTACTTAACTAGCCTTCCACTAGTTCCTCCAAAAGTTGGAACTAGTTTAAATGAAAACAACTTGAGATAATTGACCTTGATTGCTACAAATAAGCAATCATACATGCAGAACTGAACTCAATTCCTCCAACTCAAATTCACTGAGTAAATTGGGTGACACAAGCCATGTTAGTTAAGTTAACGCCATCCAAGTTGACTATTCATGTGGAAAATTCAAATTTTCTCAATTTAATCAAGGCAAAATCAAATTGAGAATTTATTGCTGCATTTTTCAACACTTCCTCTCAGCAAGAAATGGATTATCAATTACCCCTATCATGCACCTGTGGAACTCGAACTTCCATCTTGACAAGGCCTTTGTCAAAATGTCATCATCTTGTTCCTCTGTCAGAATGTATAGCAACATCATTATTCGCCTTTGCATACAATCCCATAAATGGTGATATCATATATGTATAATATATATATATTATATATTATATATATATATATATATATAATTATATATATATATATATATATATATATATATATATATATATTATTATATATATTCTTATCAATCATGGAAAACATGATTTTCGGAGAGCTTGATGAAACTCTGATTATCACAGTAGAACATAGTTAGATCCATCATCTGACCAAACAATCCAGCAAGTATCTTTCTCATCCCTATTTCCTCACATGATGCTTGACTGACAACCATGTATTCTACTTCTGTCAAGCTGAGTACCACACATATTTGCTTCCTGTTGTGCCAAGAAACTGTTGTGAACCTAACACTAAAAATTCCACCTAATGTACTCTTTTGGTCTAATGTACTCCCTATCCAATATGCATTTGTGAATCCACACAACTTCACTCCTTCTGTCCATCTGTACCATAGTCCATATATATATGCTTGTATCAATCATGGAAAACAGGATTCTCAGAGAGCTTGATGAAACTCTAATTATCACAGTATAACACAGTTAGATCCATCATCTGACCAAACAATCCAACAAGTATCTTTCTCATCCATATTTCCTCACATGATGCTTGACTAGAAACCATGTATTCTACTTCTGTCAAGCTGAGTACCACAAATATTTGCTTCCTGATGTACTCTTTTGGTCTAATGTACTCCCTATCCAATATGCATTTGTGAATCCACACAACTTCACTCCTTTTGTCCATCTATACCATAGTCCAAACTAGGTAGTGCCTCTAAGGTACCATAGAACATGCTCAGTTTCCCTCCAAAATAATTTGGTTAGCCTAACGATAACTTTCCTCAACTGGTTGATTATGTAGAACATATATGGTTGTGTTTTCACAAGATACATTATTGAACCCACCAACTATCAGTAAACAGTAGCATCTACTTCCTCACCTAAAGTGGCATCCTTTTTCCTCTAGTTGGTCACTAGAGGTGTCTCCATGGGTTTTCAACTATCCATGCGGAACCTCTGAAGTATCTCATTGGCATACTTTCCCTAACATACAAATAGTTCCCCATAACTTTTGCTTACTTCCAATCTAAGGAAGTAGTGCATGAGACCCCTGTCCTTCATTTAAAACTATCTTACAAGGTCCTCCTTGCAAGATTTGATAAGTTTCTCATCACCAGATAAAATCAAGTCATCAACATATAAGACAATAATCAACAATTTACCTTCTACCAAGATATGACAGAGGCTTGCATCCACTTCACTTCTTGTGAAGCCCAAACTGATGAGATAGCTATCGATCCTATTGTACCAAGCATGGGGTTCTTGCTTGAGACTGTACAACGCTTGCTTCATTTTTCACACATGAGACTCCTGATCAATAGTCTCAAAGCCTTTTGGTTGCTTGATATAAACCCCCTCCTCAATAACTCCATTGAGGAATGTTGTTTTCACATCCATTCGTGGATCCTCCACCCCATCTATGTAGCCAGAGAAATAATTGATCTAATGGATAAATACCATGCTACAGGAGAAAAGGTCTTTGTGTATTCAATCCCCTCAACTTGAGAGTACCCCTTGGCCACAAATGTAGCCATGTATTTTTCTATGCTTCCATTTTCTGCATGCTTTACCTTGAAGATCCATCTCAAACTCACAACTGATTTGTTTTTTGGTCTTGGGACCACTTCCCAAACATTGTTCTTTGTAATGGATTTGTATTCCTCCACCATTGCATTAACCAATACAGGTTTCTCTACTACTTCCTTGAAAGAGTATGGCTAAGTATCTATAAGCTCGTTCATTAGAGCCATGTAGCCAGTGTACCAATATAGTGACCTTCTCTACCTGTGTTGATTTGAAGGAGCACCCATATTCTCCCTCGCATCCTGCATAAGTATCCCAACTTCCTTGTTCATTTTCCTACCTTCTCTTAATGGTCATGCTTAAGAGGATGTCTCCACTCTCTACTCCTCAATTTGTTTCTACTCCAAAACTTCTTGAGGTTCCTCCTTTGAAGCTAAAAGCTCCTCTTCTGGTGGGATCTAAAGCTCCCTCTCAAGAGAGAACTACATGGCTTTGTCTTCATCAAATTGTACATCCCTTTGCACAAATCTCATTATGAGGGATGGAAATTACACACGGTAGTTGTGGGGAGATTCTGTGTAACCCACAAACACCCACAATTCTACTGTCATCTATAACTTCTTCCTTGATTCTTTCGAGACATTACAGTAAACAGAGGCTCAAAAAATCTTCAAGTGTGACACATTTGACTTTCTCCCCGAGAAGGCTTCCTTCAATGTAATCATGCCAAGAATCGGATGAGAACTCCATTTCTGCAAATATATTGTTGTGTTTCATGCTTTAGCCCACAAATGCAAAGGTAGGCCTTAATCATGCAACATCGCCCTCGCTGCTCTGATAATGTTATGATTCTTCCTCCCAGCCACCCCATTGTATTGTGGGTTATGGGGTGTTGGAAACTCTCATCGAATGCCTTCTTTTGCATATTTTTTTTTAAATTCATTCAACACATAATCACCTCCATTATCGCTCTTGAGAGCATTCATCTTCTTTCCTATTTCTTTCTTAACCAGTGTCTTGAAGTCTACGAACTTGGAGAATGTGTCATCCTTCTTCCACATGAAGAAGATCTAGCACTCATGTGATAAGTCATCAACAAAAATGATAAAATGTTTGTGCCTGGTAGTGGACATTGTAGAGAAAGGTCCACAAACATCAGAGTGGATCCTTTCAATGACTACATGTGCTTTGTTGTCTTGATCATGGAAAGTAGATTTTGTGTACTCCCCCAAAGTACATCCTTTACATACATCATATTTCTCAAGTGTTTCTTTGGGAAGGCTTGTGGTTATATATTGCATGATCTTCAAAGCGCCATGATGAAAATGGCCAAGTCTTCTATGCCACAATTTTCTAGCATCGCAACTCTAAACCTTCTCTGCATTTGTGCTCAATGCAGTATAATCCTTCACATCTAGCTTATACAGGTTCTTCACATGAACCTTGATCTACTTCACATGTCTCATGGCTACGTGTCTCGGGAATTCCTTTCCTTTGTTGAAGATCACATCATAACCACGATCTTCCAAAAATGCAATAGATACGATATTTTTCTTTAGGCCCGGAACAAACATAAGATCCTTGAGCCTGAGGGGGGGGGGGGGGGGTGAATCCCTCTAAAAGGTGACTATACCAATTCTAGCCATGCTATACCTTTCGTCGTCCCCATCTTGATGTGCATCTGAAAATATTTTTCTTCCAAGTCATTGAAAAAGTCTTTATTCCCAACCACGTGGAATAATTCACCTGATTCTAAGTACCACATGCTCCCCATCACTTTTCTTTCCATGCATACAATGAGGGTAAATTCAAGCTCAAAATGTACAGTGAAGGCTTCACCTTCTACTCCTCCTAAGGTTTTCTTGGTTTCCTTATTATGTGGACACTTTGTTGCATAGTGCCTAAATTCATGACAATGGAAGCATTTAATTTTTGACAAATCTTTTTTCTTTCCTCCTTGACTAGATTTTGGTTTGGATTGGGAGATCTTCCCTTTTCCCTTCTTTTCCTTTCTAGCAAATGCAAATTTTTCTTCATCCTCACCCTTGGATGAAGTCCCATCTCTGGTATTCTGCCTTATTTCCTCCTACACTAAATTGGACCATAAGTGCTCCTAACTCAGTAGTTTCTCCCTCCCATTCATTGAATCTTGATAGCTATGCTAGCTCTTGGGAAGGCCTGGAAGAGATAAGGTTACCAAGTCTTATTTAGGGAAATTAACACTGACCCCACCAAGTTCATCACAACACTGTGTAAACTTTCTCAAATATTGTAGAATTGTGTCATTCTTCTGCATTTTGATACTTAAAAGTTTATCCTTCATTGTCAGCTTCCTGTGGCCACTACTATTCTTGAACATTTTTGTATGCTCTTTCCTCATCATGAACAAAGTTTCTTTTCCATGGATATTAGAGACAATATGATCTCGTACTCACTACAAGATGATTCTCCTTACTTTGGCTACATATTTCTTCCACTTACCAAGGTTTTGGGCATCAGATGCTTGAGGTTTTGCAACATCTGTCTTGATGTATTCTAACAATCCATTATCATCCAATATTGCCTCCATGTGGTGCTTCCATGCAACAAAATTAGAGGTGCCTTCTGCGGCATAATCTAGCCTTAGTCCATTTAAGGCCATATTCTTAGCTTTGAATAAATCATGCTACACTGATATTCAAATTTGAACCCTTGAGAAACAACTTTGAATTTCCTGCTCTAATGTGAATCAAATTTTAACACCATGTAGAAATTAGGTTTTATATTTGCAACTACTCATGAATTTTTAATCAAAATCACAAGACACAAACCTACATTGCTTCTCTACGGATGTTAATTCACAATTTATAACAAAAATATCAGACATGTAAGAAGAAATAACACACATGCAACAAGTATTTTTATCTAGGGAAAGAAATCTACTAAAAGACCCAAATGCCTCTTGCATTAATCAAATGAATAGATATTTATTACAGTGTCTTTTCTCAACTGAGCTCACCTTTCAAGTGTGCAACCTATCTCTTTGCTCATTGAAGGCCTTTGACCCAGACTTACTCAAATTTTTCCTCAGCTTGAGCTCTTATTTCCTTGCATTGTTCCTTGAGGAATTATCCCCTATTATTTAGGAAATTACCTCAATTTAATTGTGTAATTCCTTTAGGTTGATAATCTGATTGCATGCAACACCTGTATACTCAAAACTAGTCTACAACTGATGTTACACTAGCTTGGAATCTCCACCTCAACTAGGTAACTTGAATTCTCTACATGCACTAGTTGTTTTTGGCTTGTTGATCAATTAACTAGATGATCACTGAGTTTGACTAAATTCCCACTGCTTAACTGACCTTCCACTAGTTCCTCCAAAAGTTGGAACTAGTTTAACTTAAAACAACTTGAGATAAATGAACTTGATTGATACAAATAAGAAATCACACATGCAAAACTAAACTCTAACTCCTCTAACTTGAATCTACTAAGTAAATTGGGTGACACAAGCCATGTCACTCAAGTTGATATCATTAAAGTTATCTGCTGATGTGGAAAATTTGAATTTTCTCAATTTAATCAAGGCGAAATCAAGTTGAGAATTTATTGCTGCATGTTTCAACACACTTTCACTATTGATGCATAACATACATTCTCAACATGTCCTCCCAAATGTTGTTGACCCTCTATATATACTTATTTGTCTGCAGATCATAAGTTGTACTGAATACCAACTCTATATCCAAAAAAACAAATAACTCTTTCCAAAACCTAGTAGTGAACTTAGCATTCCTGTCTGACACAATATTCTTTGGTACACCATGCAACCTCATTATATCTCTAATGAATGCATGTGCTACATCATTAGCTGAATAAGTAGACTTCACCTAAATGAAGTGTGCTACATTTTTCAACCTTTGAACCACAATCACAATATAATCATGTTGTCTATATGTCCTCGGAAAACCTATAATGAAATCCATTGAAATGACCTCCCATTTCCACTCTAGAATTGAAATCAGTCGTAGTAATCCACCTAGATTATTACACTCTGTTTTTACTTGTTAACAATCCAATAATCTAGCCACAAACAGTGCCACTTCCTTCCTTAGATTCAACCAATAGTATAACTTCTTCACCAATGTCAATGTATTTTGATAACCATGATGACCTGAATATGAATTAGCATGAAATTCCCTCAAGATAAGATTCTTGAGCTCACTATCATCTGGCGCATATATCTTGTCCCTAAATCTAGCCAAACCATCCACTATGAGACAATAATCCACATATTGATCACCTGTATCCTTATGTGACCTATGCCTAAGCTCCCTATACCTATCATCCTAATGTCCTACCTGCAATATCTGATCTTGTTGATCTATCTTATATGAACTCATAGTTGTAATATGATTTACATGTATCCTTTGGCTAAGAGCATTTATGACCTTGTTCTCTTTTCCCTTTATGTACCTGATCGCGAAGTCAAACTCACTGATTGTGGCCAACCACCTATCTTACCTAGCATTCAAATTCGGTTGGTCAAATAAGCATCTTAGTCCATTGTGATCACTCATCAATACAAATCTCCTGCCAAGAAGATAATGCCTCCACATATTCAATGCATGAATGATCGCTGCCAACTCAAGATCATGTGTCACATAATTCTTCTCGTGTTTATTTGGTTTCCTTGATTCATAGCACGCTGCTTGTCCTTCCTACATCAAGACTCCACCAAGTCCTCTCTTGCAAGCATTTGTACACACTGCAAACTCTTTATCCGAATCTGTGATTTTTAGCGCTAGAGAATTTATCAACAACTACTTTAATTGCTCGAAACTTGTTGCACATTCATCTGTCCATTCAAATTTATTACCTTTTCACTACAAGGATGTAATATGATAAGAAAACTATGAGAGGTACCTAATGAACCTCCTGTAATAACCTGCTAATCCCATGAATGATCTAACCTCATCCACATTCCTAGGAGTTGCCCATTCTAAGATAGATTTTATCTTTTATGGATCTACTGCTATGCCTTCCTTGGAAACCACATGCCCCAAGTAATGTACCTTTGTCTAAAAGAAATTTTACTTACTAAGATTGGCATACAACCAATGCTCTCTTAGTAGTCTCAATATTGTGTCTAAATGTTCTTAATGCTCTTCCTCATTCTTAGAATATATGAAGATGTCATCAATGAATAATATCACAAATGTGTCCAAATAAGGACATACAACACTATTCATCAAGCACATAAAAAAATTTGGAGCATTATTCAAACCAAAAGGAACTACAATAAACTCATAATGCCAATACTTGGTCTAGAAATCAATCTTGTAGATGTCCTCATCTTTAATGCGTACCTGATGATATCCTAATATCAAATCAATCTTTGTGAATATTGTTGCTCCCTTCACCTGATCAAACAAGTCATCAATCCTTGGTAATGGATACTTATTCTTGATGGTTACCTTGTTTAGTTTCTGTAATCAATACATAACATGAGAGTAGCATCCTTCTTTCACAAAAAACATTGGTGCACCTGAAGGCAGCACACTTGACCTGATGTATTCCTTGTCAAGGATTCCCTTCAATTGTAACTTCAATTCTACTAGCTTTGGTGTGCTCATCCTGTAAAGTTCCTCTGATGTTGGTGTTGCTCCTGGTACCAACTCAATAGAAAAGTTCACTTCCTTGTGAGGCGAAAATTCTAATATATCATATGGAAACACATCATGAAATTGTTGCAAAATCAGATACTTCTTCAATACATTTACATCCTCAACAGCCTTACCTTTATCACTAGAAATAAGTAATACAAATAATACACATCCTTTTCTATGACTATGCTTTCTTGCATAGTTGTAACCATTCTGACTTATGTTTCCTTTTTCTTACCCTACAAGATTCTATGTTCTCCATTGTCATCCAAGCATTCAATAGCCTTATCACAAAAATCTACTTTGGTGTCATGAAGATACAACCAATCCATACCCAATAGCATATTGTACAAGCCCAATGAAAGTACATTCAAATGCGCTGATGTAGGCATACCATTCTGCTCAAATGCACAAGCTCTTACCCAATGATGAATTCTTTTCTTTGTACATGTAGCCAACTGCACTAACCAAGATTATTGATGTACTTCTTTATTCAAACCAAACTTATCCACCAAGTTAGGGTTAACATAAATATAATTAGATCCAGGGTCAATCAAAATAGAAACAACTTGATCATAAAGCTTATCATCCATCTCAATAATAGATGTATGGTGATATGTCTTCCTATTATCCAACACGACATAAATATGTGTAATATTATGTCCAACATTGGGCCCCACTATATGTTCCTCCTTAGCACTGTAAACTTGTGGTTTGTCACCTTGATTCTGTGGACAATCTCTCCTGTGATGATCCTTGCCACAAGTCCAATGCTATAAAGGCTTCCTAACATCACCCTTGTGCTTCTCCTTAGACTAAAACCCTTATCCTTTGTCAGATGCATTGAAATTCTTAGACAATGTTACATTCTCTTTGTTACCTGTGTCTTGAGGTCTTGTTCACTTCTTATCCCATTTTGCTTTATTCTTCTCATTACCCTTCCAATCCTACTTAGTCTCGGATATTCACTTTGATTGCTCATAACAATGATTTAGCTTTATGATGGCCTCCTCCAATGATTTGGGCTCATAAAACTCAATTTTAAATCTTTGCTTTCTTCTCCTTAAGATAAGGCACATACCTCAATAACTCTAAGAATATGCTAGTACTCCTCATCAGTCATGGATACCATATTCATCTCACAGAATTATTTTACCCTGTCATCATAGTATCTTAATGATTTGAGGCTTCTGCGATCTGTATTCTGTGTAGTGTTATCTTTTGGAGTCATCGCATTCATGTTTGTAGGAATCTACATTTCGAACCAACCTTTGTGGTTCATCAAAAAGAATAGATGCATGAGTGAATAAGTCAGAACTCAATAGGGTTAATAAATAAGGTTAGGGTTTTTATGGGAATGAATATATTCATTACCATACCAACCCTAACCTTATTTATTAAGCATATCGAGTTCTAATTTATTCACACGTGAATCTATTCTTGATGATGAACCATAGAGGTTGGTTCGAAACATCGATTCCTAAAAACATGAATGTGATGACTCCAAAAGATAACACCACACATCATAGTATCTCTTCGATAGATACGTATTCCTGAAAAGTCTCTCGAACTCACTCCAAGCCAACTCCTCTTCTCGAATGCCCCTGACATTCTTTACATCTCCCCACCAAATGTTTGTTTTACCTTTAAGACTAAACATAGCTATTTTGGCCTTCATGTTCTCTGAGTACTCATGCAATCTGAAGAACTTATTTATCCCAAGAAACCACACTTCATCATCTTGTGACTTCTTCATTTCTCCATCAAATGTAGGTGGCTTTGATTTCTTGAACTCATCCAACAAATATCCTATGTCACTCCTCCTATCAAAAAGATAGCAATGATGATCATGACACCTGTTTGAACCAGAACTAGATTAAATCCCATGTCCATGGCCTCATCTATTAGGTGTATCCAAGAACCTACCATCTTTGATGGTAAAATCTTTATCCAACCTGTGCCCACTATGAGACTTGCTACCATATGCTCCATTAGCCTTGTCCTCTTATCCATGATTGATCCTAAGTGGTCCTTGTCTTTGCAAATCTGACAAGCTCTAAAGGATGATTACATTGACCTTTTCTTGTTTCTCTTGTGCCCTAGAAAGTGTCTCTTGTGACTAAATGATTTAGTCATTATCTTCTTTACAAATTCTTATTTATTCCTTCGAGCTAAGTCTCAAAGTGTCTGCTATGTCAGGAGAGTACCCATCACCATGTTGATCATCTTATCTATAGGGAGAGTCTTGTGAACTGTAATCTACCATTTTTCCAGTCATCTTTGATCTTCTACTTGCAATGGTATCATGTCAGATAAATCAAACATAAACATACCAATATACCTCAGTGTAGTTTAGGGGAGGATATCTCGTCTACAAGATCAACTTGATTAGCATGATAAATGTATGTATGTATATATATATATAGATATAATCACATCAATATAACAATATCATCTAAATTTTTATCCCAATTACCATGCATCATGTCACAACTATAACACTGAATAGGTACAATGCATGCATGACAAACATATAGACAACACCCATACATAAACAATATATATACAACAACATGTATTCATGACAACACAACCGCAACGATGACCGATACCATGCATATATAACAACACATAGACCACAAGCATAATCAACACATATGCAATCGACATGTATACATGAAAAACACATTTTGCCCATCTAGTCCAAGGGTTGAACCATGCTCAGATACCACTTAGTAACACCCTCCTCCCACACTTACCTAAGCTAACTGGTCCACCATGGTAAATATGTGATAAAGAGTTATTATGATATAATTCCACTCCTTGAGTATAGTTTTGGAAGTGGAATTAACAAACCAAAACTAAATTGACCTTTCTCGAGAGTTACAGGACCCCCAGGGGCTAACCAACCACTCCAGGTGCCCAACCCCTAAATTAACTTGGCTTTTGACTGAACTAAACTCCTAGTTGCTCCCATGACAAGCCCTCCATGTGATTGTAGCCCTCTAGTCACTCCCAAAACAAGGACTCCATGCGACTGCAGTCTTTTTCAAGCTAGTCTCCACACCATTGGATAAAACTTCATAAAACTCTCAGGAATGATAAATGACATAGGGACAAAGCCTTTCACACAAAAAATACATAAGAACTTAACCTAACTGGGCCTAACCATGATAAACATTATGTCAAACACATCATGAACATGTAATGTACATGTCATAATTACACATCTGAGCATAGGGGTCTCTTAATTATCTAATAATCGTCAATAAGGTATGATGCCCTCTTACAATAGTTGCATTATCATATATTAGGTCATTCATTCGTTAAAATTTCATCTACTAACCAAAACATTATCAGATCCATAACACAAATTTGTCATTAACCATGCTTGTAACCAGCATATAACCAGATAAACAACAATAATAGAAAATCCATCATAGCCACATAACAGCAAGTACATTTGCACATAGAACACAAGAGAAAAGAGCTCTTATTAACATATAAATAATTCAATCAAGTCAAGGACTTACATGTACCTCCAAACCATATATTGTGTTGAACCAAATATTTATTTCATCGAATCACCTGCGCGCCATATTCCAAGCATGAATGTGGGATGTCATGGAAAAAAGCCAAGAAAACAAAACTAGGGCTTCTAGAGGCCAAACCACCTCAACCCTCAACAAGTGATTCCACCTCGCGGTTGGACATCACTAACCATCACCACATCTGTCTCTACCCAAATTATCCAGGGCTCTAGAGTGTTTGTTCCAACCTAACTTCCAGGACTAGTATCTCAACCCACAAATGTAGTCAGGATCCAGAGCATTTCTCCAACCAAGGCTTCCATGACTAGTAACTCAACCCACCAAGGGCTCCAAGGAGTTTTTCCAACCAAGGCTTCTAGGACTAGTAACTCAACCCCAGTTGTTACAGGGCATCCAGAGCATTTTTCCAACCAAAGCTCCAAGAACTAATAAATCAACCCACACCCATAAGGAACATTAGCACCAATCAGAAACAAAAGGGAAAAACCCAAAACACCATGGATATCCAAAAAATGGTAAGGCTACAAAAAATCATTATCAATCTAGGCAATCCTCCATGCCAATGATGTCATCATATACAATAACCACATGCATATGCCATGCATATCAAAATTGGCAAGGAAATCATACATGCAACTCAGTACCTGTAAGAAAAACTCATTGTAGTTGTTGATCCTAATGATCCCTTGCGCTTTCCTTCTCTTCCTTTCCCTTCTTTCTCTAAATCCAAAGTATGCCCAAACTCCTCCAAGAGTGCTCCAAGAACTCTAAGTGTGCAAGAGTATGAGAGAGAGAGAATAGAGAGAGAGCTCTAAGCTAAAACTGACAAAAAGCTATGAACTAATCCTTAGAAGTGTTTTTATTAATGAGGCCTTTATTTTCTTCATTTTCCATTTTTTTCCTTCATTTTTCTCCCCACATGCAACCTATGACCTTTCAACTCCCTTTTCTCCTAGTTTTCATTATTTTCATAAATAAAATGCCAATAATTTCTTCATGCCTTCCAAAGCCTTTTCCAATTTCCAGAGCCATTAATTAATCACAAGTAATCCCCATTGCTACATTGTTTCCTAAAATTCAACTTGGAATACACGTCTCATGACCTTGATTATCATTTTCCTTTATTAACTTTATTACATGGATTTTTAACCTAGGGTTGTTACAAGGTTTATTCTTATTATAGGTTAGCCTCAATCAATCTGAAATTCACCTTAGGAATACACTAGGTCCAACCCTTGGGAGGCTTCTAAAATAGGACCAAAGATAGTGACCTCAAAAATAACTCGACATATTTCAGACTTCCTCCATCATAACTCTTTGTTTGTCTTAGCAGACCCTTCATTTTTTTATAATAGATATAATATTTGTTGTAAACTTTCCATGAATCTAGTGAAAAGGAAACTCAATGAAGATCAACCTTGAACTTTGATTTTTAGAAGAATCTCGGAATTAGTTGAAATTACTCCATAGTATGCTTTTATTTAGTGCAAAATTTGTCTAAAATTTGTGTCTTTGGAGAGATACCAAATAATTCCACATAAGTATGCTAAGAAGGAGGGGTTGAATAGGCCTTAGAACAAACTTTATACAACTACCAAATCACCCTAAAAAAATATACAACAAGCCTCAAGAATGGACTCGTATTTGTCACATAATTAACCCTTGGATTGGCCTCATAACCCTAATGAATAAACTCAGGATCATGGTGAGTGGATGACACATTCATCTACAGTGTTATTTTTTAAGAGGATTGAATTCTAGCCTATGGATGTCTACATTAGAGGGTCAAAAAACCCTGCCAAGAATAGGATGAAATAGTGCACATAGACTCTAGTTAAATCACTCCTCAAATCCAACAAAAATACATTAACAAAGAATTAATTCACAAATAAAATATGTGTGTGAACTTGATTGATATCTTGAAATAAGGAGGGCTAATGCAATCCTTAGCTTCAAACTTTGTTGACTTCTCCAAGGTTACTCTTCCACTACAACTTTGATACCATGTTTATTTTTTAGATTTCCTATACTGATAATTAGTTCCAATGGTTTTATCCATTAATTTATCTCATATTCATCATTAAGAAATTACATATGGAAAATCTTCAATAGTAAACAATAATGCTAGTAATATCAAGAAGAGACAATCAAACAAGAGGAGACAAAATTTACCCTGGGAAAACCCACATGGGGGGGAATCCCAATAACCTTTTCCATAGAGAAATATATCCATTCAACAAGAAATACATCTATTCTTTCCAGTCAAAATAAGAAACAAGAATAATTAGAATCAAACCTAGGTCAAACCTGGTCAACCAGCATAAGAGTAGTCTCATAAATTCAGCTAGCTTGAAATTCATCCTTCTTTCCAGCCGTAGATTAGGTTTTTGATTCATCATTCTTTCCAACCCTAGATTAAGCCTCAGATCAGCTTGAAATTATGCCGCAGATTCATTTGAATTCTATCTTAGAAGTGATCTCAATTCTTGGTCTGTTGAGGAGGATGAATGGACTATATATATGAATTTCAAGAGCCTGAATGGATGTGTCCCTTCACTAGGGCCGACTTGAAAAATGTGAAGCCAACATTACATTTTGTAGGCAAAATTCATGTCTCTGCAATTCAATTTTTCTTATTATGAATCTGACTTGAAGTACAATTCATATTTGTCAATTTTTGAGAACTAATACAAACTATCAAGACCGACCAAAGCTACAAAACTCCATAAGGAGAAGGGGAAGATCAAGTTAAATATTTTGGAAATCAAAAAAATTTAAGGAAGATTAAATTGAGTGACTACACTAAGTAAAGATAGACATGCATTCACATATATAAGAAAGAGTAAAGAGAGAGAGACAAAAGTTGTGGTTGACCAAAACAATCACTTCTTGTATTAATCCACAATATTCCTCTCTATTACATTCATGTGAGTACATTATATTTATACTTGAATTTTGGAAGCTATAACTATTAATTTCTTTAATTGACTCCTTCAATCGACTTGATACGGAATTCAACCCAACTAGCAAGTCTATTCGACTAGAGGGTCAACCTAACTTATATATCAACTAAAGAGTGTAGTCAGCTCACTTGACTATTTAACTAGGCCTTCTAACACCTCCCCCACCCTCAATTCCTTCTTCATCCCTAAGAAGGGAGATGTAAAAATTTTACAATACAGAATTTGGGAATACAATGATAATATAAGAAGAATTTTACTAGAAGAAATGAATCAGTCTTCAAGAAGGTGTAGTCGTTGAATACCTAGATGTCATGCTTGCTACTGAAGTTGACGTCGATGACTAATCTACTATTTGTGTTTTTTCCCATGGTTGAATATGTACACTTTTATCCATAGGATTAATACCCTTCTTTTTTTTTCTGCTAGTGAACAATTTCACCCTTCAACATCTAACTCATTTTTTTTATTTTTTTTGTATTATTGGGGTTGATTTATGCAAGTGATGGTTGAAGGTGTTCCATTCTTTAATTGAGTATATGGCTTGTGCTTCTAGCGCCTTCATATGAGATATATGTTTTATATGCTCAACTAGGAAATTATTCTAGAGATCAAGGAGATTGGTTTTGAAGCCTATTTCTTTCACTTGTTGCTTGATTTTTTGTAGGTGATTAAATGTATCATTTGCCTCGACCTATGCCTTATTTTCTTCCCATAGTGTTGGGATGTGATATTATACTAGGAACCAAGGACATATAATAGACAACAAATTCTAATTAGAGATTAAACAAAGGAGAAAATGGTGCTCCAAGATTATGAGTGTTGTCTAGAGACATCATTATATTATTAAAGCAAAATGCATTATGATATGACATCACAATACATAATGAAAAACATCTCAATACAAATGTATGATTATTATTGTTACATATTTGACCCATAGGGTCTTTTACTAACAGTTATCAAATCTATCCAATCACTTTGAACTACAAAGGACTTGGCCCAGTGATGAGACTCATCCATTACAATTTCTTATGATAAATCCACTTTATTCCATCAACTATCTTTATGTTAGTTAGTTTATTGTTCATGTTGATCTGACAATCTAGTCAATTCCTTTGACCATTCAGTGAGTGGTCCTTCTAGTCTATCATTGTCTTCAAATCAATTATTCAACCAACCTAATGACCACTTAATCAAATAACCTAAAAAGTGATCATTCAAATGAATGTCTAGTATTAACCAACCCTTTGACTAACTATCCCTATAATATCCAAAGATGTGATGAAAAAATGTAACCCTAGCTTCTAATATTCTCCCATTAACACAATGTTTGGAGGTTCTAGAGGTGAAATTATGTTTGTAGGACACACACCCCCATAATTTCAACTTCTAGAAACCTAAGAAAACCACATTGCTTGAAAAACTTGGCTTCAGCTAATGTCTTTGCAAGGATAGCACTGAACTGATCATTTGCTTTGCAATAAACAAGAGTGAGAAGCTTATATTGAACCAATTGTTGTAAATTGTGTGTGTGAAGTTTGACATGCTTCATATTACTATGTACAATATATCTATCAATTACCTGAATTATAGTTTTATTGTCATAATATATAGTATTTGAGGTATGAACAGGAAATCCAAGCTCACCATTACCTCTATCCCTACATTGACAACTCCATGATACTTTACTTCCATAGTTAATAGAGATATCACATGTTGCTTCGTTCACAACCAAATCAATGATCCACCATTAAAGAAACACACATAGCGAAAAGTTTATTTTTTGTCGTCACTACCACATGCACAATCGGACTCAATGAAGCCAACCAATAAGTCTAAGCTTTGACAATATTTGATACGAAAGTGACGGGTACCCTAGAGATAGCAAAAAATACTCTTTTCATCTTTCTACTGACTTTATCACAAATATTTCATAAACTAGAAAAAAACATAATAACATCAAAATAAATTCTAGGTTAATTGTGAGTCAAATATATAAGCTTACCAAACAACTTTCAATAAAGCGTAGAATCGACTTTCAAAGAGGGACAATATTTAGTCATCTTAGCACCTAGGTTAAAGGATGTAGAATGGGCTTAAAATTGGCCATGTCAAACATTTTCAATAGGTCCAATACATATTTAGATTGAGAGATTAAGATACCATCAAATAAAGGAAATACTTAAAGGTTGAGAAAGAAATGCAAAAGACCAAGGTCAATCATTTTAAAGGTATCAACGATTCAATTATTTAATCTAAGAGTTTCATATATATTAGTACCAATGATTAGTAAGCCAACTACATAGAAAAAAATAATGAGAGTATCATCATGGACATGAAACACATAAACATTGTGATCAGATTCACAATATTTGAACCCAAGTTTGAGAAACAATCGACTAATGTTAGTAGAACAAGCCCGAGGATTTTGCTTCAAACTATATAGAAACTTTTGTAGTCGACAAATAATCTTATAATTTTTCACAAAACTTACAGGTTTCTCCATGTATATTTCTTTGGATAAGTCTCCATGAATTAAGACACTTTTAACATCCATCTGATGAATTTTCATAAGTTGAAGCAACAAGTGAAAGAATAACATCCATTTGACAAAGCAACAAGTGAAAGAATAAGTTGAACATAGTTCATATTTGCAATAGAGGAAAAGTTTTTAGTGTAGTTTATGCCTTGTTTCCATGAGTATCCTCCTACAACCAAAAAAGTCTTATGATGGTCAACAACATCGTTATAAGTGAATTTGGTCTTATATACCCATCGAAACTTCACAATGTTCTTTCCTTGTGACTGAGGAAATAAATTGCATGTGTGATTATTTAGAAGAGAATCAACCTTAGTTAGCATAGTTTTTTTTCTATTCAGTTTGTACTTACGCATATACAAATGATTTGGTATCACAATTTTCATGAATGTCAACAATCAAGGCAAGGCTAACATATTATTGGTGACTTTGAGTCATCCGATTAGTAGAAGCATAAACCACATCTGATCTAATAGCTTCAATAGTTTTGGAAACCCATTGTGGTAAACATGGTGTAGGGGAACAAGCATGAACTTCAAAAATATGACAAAAAGAGAGTATGGATTTAGTTGAATATGTTCAACCAGTAGTCGACTCAAGAGAATAATTCAATGGAGTGGTCAAGATATGAAATAAATGTGAAATCAAACCTTAGTCATCATCAATTCCAAAAAATCATCTTTCATCATTCCAAAGGAAGATCTCAATAACTTAATCCCAAAAGCCTTCTCATGAAAGAAAACATTTGTCCTGATAACGATTTGTTGTTTGACAAGATCAATTAGTCAATATGATTCTGACTCATCAGAAAAACCCATCATCATGCAATCATGACTCTTTGCATCCAATTTATTTTTGTAATCATCGATGCTATGTGCAAGTGATGCATCCAAAAAATTTAAGGTGACCAATGGATGGTTTACAAACATACCAACATTCAATTGGAGTCATAGAGCTAACGACTCTATTCAGAAAAATATTTAAAAGGTAGTTGGCACAATAAACTAATTCAACCCAAAATTTTGTTGGTGACTCCTTTGGTTGTAGAAGGCAATGAGTCATTTCAACTAAGGTATAGTTCTCCACTTTACGACATTTTTCTGTTGGGCAGTATAAAGATCAATTCTTGCTAGGATATACTCAAATGAATAGGGTAATATTCAAAGGGTTGATTCATGTATTCTCCACCATCATCTTATCTCAAGAATTTAATTAAGCGTTTAGATTTCTTTTTAACTAAGGCCTTAAATTCCTTGAATCTTCCAAATAAATATCTCTTATTTCTCAAGAAATATATCCTAGTAAATATTGAAAAATCATCAGTAAACCTCAGAATATGCATGGAATCAACTAATGAAGGCTTATTTACGTAGCATAAATAAATTTGAATAAGCTCCACTGGTTTCTACACACACTGTGTTTTCCCAGAGTCAAAGTGTGTTTGATGATGATTTCCCACTACACATCCTTCACAAACTCCATCAGGTGGAAGTATATTTGGTAGGTCAACAACCATATTTTGAGTTTTCATAGTCTGGACACTCCTATATTTCACATGTATGAATCTTTCATGCCATATTTGGTCTTCTTTAGTTGTTTACGACACGACAGTAGTTAGTTCAGAAGAAAGTCAAGACAAATTGTGCAATTTATATAGTCCATTAGTCAAATCGATAATACCTTCATTGCAAACTGACCAATTTTTCTTAAATATTTAACAATTAACCAATCCAACCAAATCTCAAGTATTTTTGCAACCTATGTCAATTGTGAAACTAATAACAAATTTGCGCTCAAACTAGGCACATGATAGACATTCAGGATTTGGCCATGTTGCCAAGGAACATTGCCATGACCAACAATGTCAAGGGAAAAGTCTTATTTCAAGTATTTTCTCAATAGATTTATTTGAGGAGTAAAATGGAGAAGCATACTTTTCCATGTGATGGGTACAAGTAGAATTGACGACTGACTCATTTGCAGGAAAATTGAATAATCAATCTTTCAGTTTCAAGTGATTTGGTTTTCTTCTCCAAGTTATAAGTCTTCTTGAAACGTTTTTTCCCCACATCCCTAGCCTTCCCATAGTAATTACATGTATTCTTATGATACTTCTTGGTTGATTCAGTCCCATCATGCTTTTGAGGTTTATGATCGGGATATTGCTATTGATTTGACCTTTTCTCATAGTTAGCTTCCCCTTACCTTTCAGTAGATGAGCTTGGTGCTTATTAATAAGTTTCCCTCCATCAAGAAACCTTTATTGGTATTTTATCAAAAAATCACAAAATCTATCAAATATATAATCATTATCATCTTCCTTGTGTGATCTCTAGTTTGTGTGAAACGAGAAATATAACACATCATAAGATATCTACGGATTCATCGAAACCAGTTCTATAATTCTTCTTATCTTTCTTTGTATAGTTATTTGTATAATTGCCCAGTTTTTATAGTAGTTATTTGATGTGAGCCAGATAGTCCTTAATTATTTCAAATAAATGAGGATCAAGAGAGATCAAATCATTTTCTAACTGCATGACTTGGCATTCATCAATTTTGTCAAACAAAAGCCTTAAATTCTTCAAAACTTCATTAGGACAATCAATCTTGTTCATAAGAAAATTAATTTCTCAAGCAATAAAGGTTGTGATGAATAAAAAAACATAATCTTTCTTTCCATCAATGATAAACTTCATATGATCATCCTTTGGATCTGGAATAACAATTTGTGCATATTGTTATAGCCCTTTGATATTTGAAAGGGTTTCTGTATATGTTACCTAGATAGCATAAATTTTCTTATTTAAGACAATTGGATCAATCTTGGATGCCATCTTTTGAAAGTCTTGATAGATGTAATATTTCTCAAAATAAATACTCCACATAACAAATCAATTGACTTAGAGTCAAATATAAAATGATCCAACTCAACATGATTTGCAAATATGAGGGCTAGGTCTTAAACCATCAGCTTTGATACCATGTTGGGGTATGCTATGATACCAAGAACCAAGGACAAAGAACATATAAGAGAATCTAATAAAGAGAAAATATCACTTAAAGATGACGAGTGGTTTCTAAAGACATAGTTATATTACTAAACCATAGCACATTATAATATGAACATCATAATGCATAATGAACAACATTTCAATATAAATGTATGATTCTTATTTTTACATATTCAACCCATAGGGCCTTTTATTTATAAGTAAAAATTATATTCAACCTCCGTGAATTATGGAGGAATTGGTCCAATGATGTGACTCAATCTTTACAATTGTTTTCGCTAAATCTATGCCATCTAATGGATTAAATTTATGTTGATTGGCTGATTGTTCAAGATGATTTGATGTTCCCTTGATTCCTTCAACCATTTAATGAAAAATCCTACTAGTCGACCATTGCCTTCTAGTCATTTATTCAACTGACCAGATGACCACTCATTCGACTTCCTTGCAAGGTGATCATTTAACTAACTATCTACTACTAGCTAACCCTTTTAATGACTTTATCGTGTTAATCGAAACTTCGACTGTCTATCTCCAGAAGCTCTAGAGATGTGATGAACCAAAATAACCTTAGGTTCCAACACTCATCCACTGTCTCTCCTCTAACACCAGCTTAGTGTGCAAGCCTTTTTCTTATTATATTCGTCAGTATCTAATGTTGTTATTACACTTTGATTTGGTATTGAATTCCTCCTATTTTTTAGGTCCTTTACTAGAATTTGCTTAATTTTTACTTTTTTGCAAGTGGATAACAAGTATGTTGTCCAGGTTTTCAAAATTGTTACCAGTGTAGCAGTGCAGTCCATTGTTGTATCAAGTTTTTTTTTACTTTGTTTAATGAAGCAACCTCTAGTTGGATGACAATGGATGCTTCATCAAGTCGTGATTTCTTGCTATTTTTTTGCAACTGCTCAACTTCTTATTTCATTTACACATTGATATCAACTAGTAGTTGTACCAAGGATTGCATGGATTCTAGTTAATATTGTTTTAATGTAGGGGCCTAGACGTGTAGTTTCTCCATGATGAGTTGTACATATTTATTCTAAATAGCCTATTCCATGCTCTTCCTATCTATGGATCAGTTCCACCTAGTAGAATCTTCTTGAGAAACATAAGTAAATAATTTTAAAATGTGAGCATTAAATACCTTAATAAAGTCAATTTGAGTAGGCAGTATCAAACTTGCTCCTGTCTATGTTAGCAAAGTGAGTTTCAATTTTTTTCCTTTCCTATTTGGGTCTACTCCTTACCTTTTATTTTCACTGACTCAACTTTTTTTTTGATATTTTTCACCTGCCTGTTGTTGTACATGTGCTTGTGATTGAGTCAGTGACTACACTTTCTCGAACTTTTATGGGGGCTTGGTAGGTTGTAGAGTTTGAATACTATGTTGTGGTTTCTTCATCTATTTGTCATATTGTCTAGGTTCTAAAATGATATTATCTAGAGGATAATTAGTTGAAATATTAGAGTGAGTTCTCTCTAAAGAAACTTATTCTTCAAATTTCCCTTCTTGTTTAGAATTTTTCTCTTCCTCTACTTAAGAAACTAGAGGTGGAGGTGATTCCCTAATAAGGTGAATCTAGACTGACATTGGTTTCTTGGTCGTTGGATTCTTTATCTTTGATGTTTTAATGGTACCACCCACTAGACTGGTTCAACTAGTACTCTCTATTATTGCTTAGATTCTTCCTAGAGAAAAATTCCTGCGTTCATCAAGGGGAGAACCTAAGGAAAGTATCAATCAAGATACTATTGTCACCTGAACATCCTTACACCTCACTTCTAGGTTTAGGTATGGTTTCTTATCCTAAGGGGGGATTCCCTACTTTTAATCCTAATATTATTGTTTAGTATGAGTGAGAGTATGACTTGCATTAGATGATGAGTAGTTTGAAAGGATCTAGTGTGATATTGATTATTTGAACAAATATTATTACAAAATAGTGAGTTCTATAAAGTATATCAACCATATGTTTTAATCAATGCACTTGTAACAAAATAGAATATGTATTCATGAAACTTTGATTCAATCCCACAAACAATATGCAAATGTTGATGAAATGAAATAAATTAAAGTGAAGGAATTCTGAGAAAGAAATGGCTTGTAGAATGGGTATGCCTGGTGTTATAGCCCTAAGATATACCAACATGGGGCTAGTACAAGAGATTGATTTTATTGAATGTTGTTTTCAGTACATATAGCAGATAGGTAGGCAAGTGGGTAGTTTTAGGAGACCTAAGGAGACCTGCTATACTCAAGCTACGTGGAAGTAATCTTTGTGTTCAAGCCTATCTAATGCAATACTACTTGAATGCAAACCAATAGGGGTAAATTGGATCTCCAACAAGTTGAGTCTTAATATCAATGAGTAATCTCTTGAAGTCTTGGTTTCCCCTACATGTATACCTCCCAAATCATAGTATGATATTCCTAACTACATATCATGTTGTTGTTTCAGGACATCAAAACATGTCTCTAGCTTAAAATTCTAATGGAATTTCTTCCCCATAATTAATTATGCTTATGTGAAGTGTGGTCATGTGGGCCTTAATTTAAAATATTTGCATCATCATTCATGCCATCTTGTTGAATAAAACATTACTTGAAATAAGATGACAATAACTATTCAAGTGAGGGTTCCAATCAATAAGTCAATCTTTTAATCATCCAAAGTATGTGAAATGTAATTACAACATCTGATGATAGTCCCATTAAAAAAAAATGAAATGTCTTTGTTGCTCAAGACCATTAAAAGAACATTAAAGTGATTATTATGAACTTTGATATTTATCCCACTACAAATCAAGATAAACTCCCAAGAATAGTTAAAAAATATATATATTAATCAAAGTATTACAGTTTCAAGAATTAATTTGTGTGTAACTTTTCAAGAATTAATTTGTGTAACTCTTGAACAATGTTCATCAAAGTATTCCAACTTAATATAAATCATTCATGAGATGGAAAAATACTAAATAAGTCACATTGACATAACATATGTGGTCTAGTGAATGAGTCATGTAACTTGTGATAAAGACCAAACTATAGAAAATGACATTAATGTTTTATTTTAAAGTTTAATCTCTATTGTTTGAAACTGAAAATTTAAATCAATATTGTGTAGACCATGAAAATAGACTTGAACCCAAAAGAAAAATTAAACCATTCAGTCTCAAGAAATTGTTTTTATGCAAATTGCTTTATCAATATTTGTATCATTTATTTTTCCAATGAATTATATCTAGAGGTTTTATTCTTTAAAATGTTTAAGCAGCAACAACAACAAAAAAAATCCAAAAACCAAAAAATTTAAGGAATTGCTTAGTCAAAATTATTACTTGTGCATAAATAAGATGAAAACATGAAGCATAAATCAAACTAAATCCTAGATCAAAATTTTGACTTTCCCACCCAGTGTTTGACACTCAAACCATCTAAACATAACACACATATGAAGGAATGAAATAGTTTAACCTAGGCTTGTCAATTAAGGAAATTTGTTTGAGCTTTGGCTAACATTTTTGACTATAAAATTAAAAAGAAAAAAAATGTAACCCTAATGCTTCGTCTCCAACGCCTAAGTTGGTATGAAGGGCACCTCTTAGGCTTGAGTTGGTATGAATTATGGCCAAAACATGGAACTTCTTCATGCAAGGACTCTCGGTAAATCGACATTTGTATGGGTTATAAGGACTCTTGGTAAAAATGGCTCTCTCCTTGCAAGGTCGACATTTGGGGACTGAAACCGAGTAAAAATGGCTTGTGCAGATGGTTTTGTTGATAGGAGACACCACAAGAGGTATTATATTCTAATCCAATTTGGGGGTTTGAGATGAAGAAAACAATATGATTGTGTGAGTTTTGAATCTATTGTTTAAAGGATATAATGTTGGATATGAATGTGTCATTGAAGGGAAAGATGTAGTGTGGTGGCTCAAAATTGTGGCTTTGTTGTTGGGTCAATGACTTGTTTCTTGGCCTAAAGTTTATATGACCATTTGGATACCTTTATTTTAATTTCGATTTTTTGTTTTTCTCCTTTTTAGTTTTTCTAAATATAACTATAAATTAAAATATGTTTTTTTTTTTTTTTAACTTACTAACTAAAACAAAAGAAACCCCAAAAAATTACTAATTGTCTAATTAAAAAGGAAATAAATAAGAAAATAACTAAAAAATCATCAAATGTAACTTTAAACAATTAAGTTAATAAAATAAATTTACATCTATAATTTAAAAAAAAAAATCATAATTTCTACCTACGTAGCTAAAAAAAATGAAATTTTTAATTAAATCTTAAAGTTAAAATTTTAAAAATGAAGAAAATAGTTGTGTGATCGAGTTGGATGTGAAGTTGAACCTTCTACAATCATATGTTGGATTCCCTTCTCCTTGTAACATGTGTTAAGAGAATAATGTCACAATCTTCTTCCACTTATAGTTAGAAGAGGAGTAACAATCCCAAAATTACATACAAACAAACTTCTTCCAAGAAAAGTTAAATCTCGTAATAGGAAAATAACTAGATCTAATGAAAACAATTTTCTTGAATCTAAAGGTAAAATTTTAGAAAATATCCTAAGTATATCCTTCCTTAGTATTTAAAAAAAATATATCTAAGCAAATGAATGAGAGAAAAAACTTTAAAATTTTACCTTCGATGTTTTCACTATAACACATTTTCTCGAAATGTGTGGCTCGCATTTGATCTCACTTGAAAAACACAAAATACTAACATGGAGAAATGACAATACATAATATACAATTTGGAAAATAATTTCTTTATTATCTTTGATCCCTTCAAATGAGATAGGGTTCTTTCCTTTTATAGGAGGTCTCTAATCCATCAATTACAATTCCATGTGCTCTACAAAACAATGCGCTTAATACAAGTGGTATTCTAATTAATCTATAACCACCTCCATGTGATTAGATATTAAGTGAATAAAAATAATTATCCCCCTTTTCTAGAATTTGCATTAAAATATTCATGAAATAAAGTGGTCAAAGCATTTTTTCAAAAAATTTAGAACCAAATTGTAACTACCCCTAGTTGATTCTTTGTGTAAATAAAATAAGACCAAGGGCATAGGTCATGTATTCCAAATTAAATGGAGGGGAAAAAATCATAATAGGAATCACTTGTGGTTTATTAATGGCTATGGAAATTGGAAATGGAAAGAGGCAATAATTGGAATTTAATTATGAGAAATAAAGGAAAATAGGAGAAAATGAAGGTTAAGAGACACAAATATGTATGCAAGGGAAATTACAGAAAAAAATGAGGAAAATGAAAGAAAAAAGGAGACATCAATGATAAAAAGGAACATGAGAAACAATTGACATATTTTTCCCAAGTTTTGATCAGGTGTAGCAAAGGAGAGAGAACAAGAACTTCGACAAGAAAGCAATGGAAATAAAGGGCAGTGGAAAAGAATATTAGGTCAACAGCTATAATAGGATTACATTGCAGGTAACAGGTTTCATGTGTGATTTTCCTTGCTAAGAATTGGATTTATGATACATGCATGTGGTTCCTTGGTTATTTGTTGTCATTGGCATGGATATTTCCTAGATTGGCATTGGTTTCATCATTGTCTTGCCATTTCCTAGATAGCCATGATGTAGTGGGTTCTCTATTTGGATTTATGATTGGTTCTCATCTTCCTATGGTTGCGGGTTGGGATAGAATATTTGTAGCCTTGGAACAACTTGGGTTCCTTGGAGGTTCTGGGTTGAGAGGGGAGATCTATAGAGCACTGTAACAACTTGGGTTCTGTGGAGGCTGTGGGTTGAGATAGAATCCCTGGAGCCTTGGACAACTTGGGAAGAGACCAATTTGGTTGGTATTAGATATTTATGGACCGATTAGGTGAAATCACTGTGGTTAAGGGTTGAGGTGGTATGGCCTCTGGAAGCCCTGGTTGGTTCTATTTTGGTTTAACCCATATGATCCCACATTCATCCTTGGAATATGGTGAGGGAATGATTAGTTCAAAGAGAGATTTTGGTTTATTCAATCTATGGTTGGATGGTATGTGGAAGTCTCTAAATTGGTTGGCATTTACATACGTTAATATGAGATGTTTTCATATTGTGTTTAATAAGCACATGTACTAGTTATTATGTTGATATTATGGATTATTTGTCATGGTTTATATTCTAGTTATATGCTTGGTTAGATGATATTCTCTTACTATGGATCTTGTTCATGATTTTATAAGTAATTAATTGGTTAATGAATGTATGGGCTAACAAGTGTTGTTGCATCTAGCTAGAGAGGGAATTGAGCCTTCTTGGTGATTCTCATATGTATTTTAGAAGTTTATGATTAGATATGAATTCATGACCTGTAGCTACTATGTTTATTATCTGTTTGATGAAGTTTCCTTCATGTATTAGGCATGCCTTGGTCAATATCTTGCTTGAGTGTTGATTATTTAGACTTTTTATCATCATTTATTGCATTCTATAAAGTTTTGGTCACTTTTTGGGATTTGCCTGAAGGATAACCCTAAACAAATTGGTATAGATCTCACCACCGCATGCACAGAATTGGGAAATTTTGAGCATAACCACATGCTGGCAGGATTGTGGGTGTGGTTGGAGCCTCATAACCACATGCACAATGTGCCATGGGTGTGATAGGGGTATAAAGCTTTTGAAAATGACTTCCAACTCAGGGATTGATCACCAGAGGTGGTTGTTAAGTTGTTGAGTGATCTAGTGTCCTTGAAGGTTGGTGGTATGTGTTACGATTTATAGGCACCGTTCATAACTGGAACTTAGAGATCAGGTCATGTCATAGTAGCACCCAACTCATGTTTACCCTGAAGAGCTTGTAAAAGTGGGTAAATGTGGGAGAAGGCATTAGAAGGTGGTATCAGAGTGAGGTTGCAGCACTGGACCTCAGGGTAAATGTGATTGATATGCATGCATGACAGTTGTATATGTATTTTTATGCATGCATTATTATGGTTATGGTTATAATATTCAATGTATGAGTTTGTATACTTGTGATATTGTATCATACTAATCTAAATTGAATTGTACAGATGTGATATCCTCCCTTGAGATACACTAAGGTTGATTTCAGTCATGTCATCTATTTGGTTTATCTAACATGGTATTATTGCATCAAATAAAAGATCAAATATGAAGAGCATAATGGTGGACTATAGTTCACATGACTCCCTTTTGCAAGCCTGATGTGATTTCAATGGAATGGGAAAGGTTGGTTGAGTAGCAAGCAGAATAGTATTCTCCTAATCTAGCAATTACACTAAGGAGTCTAAGGGTAGATATTTGAAGTTGCAAGGTAGTCAATGAGAGGTTTATTGAGGCATAGGAAAGGCTTGCCAAATATTAGGAAAATAAATTCAAGGTTAATGCAATCATCCTTCATAATCTTTCAGATTAGGAAAAGGAGGGGTAGTTGGGGGTCAGCGATGGATAGGAAGAAAATATAATGGTGCAGATGGAAGAATGTCTTGGAAAGGATACAATATGGGCAAAGATGATACAATAAGAGGTGGAAAATCCTTGGATACACCTTACATGAGGGATAGCACTCATGTACTTTATTCTAGCTCTAGTTCTGAGATACATCATCGCCATTATCACCAACATCCCTATAGGAGGATTTCAAGAAATTCAAGCCTCCTAATTTTGATGGAGAGATGGAGAAATCAGAAGATGCATAATTGTTAAAATTCTTGAATCTAACACATCAGAAACCCCTATTGCAATTACTGGTTTACAATCTCCTACGTGTTCTTTACATTAACAAGTTATTTAATTGCATAAACATCGAAGTAAACACTATTATAGCCTTCATAGATATAGAGATCATGCACTTAAATAAATACAGACAATAACACAAGGGACATCATTATTTTTAGACAATTGTCCCAGGAAAAACCTAATTCAGGAAAACTGGTGCAGCATATAGGGGTTTTGTATTATTAAGAATATTTCATGAATACAACTAAGGTGCCATAAATGGCTCACCCAATAGAGAATATCCTCAACAATAGTACCTCTATTCGAAGACAAATATTCCAGAAAATCAGAAACCAGATGATCAAACCCCACAACGACTCTAGTTTTTCCCTATGCTTGACAGCAAAATCTTCTCCAAGAACTTCTCAGGAACTGCATCACTCCTCCAGGAGCTGCATTACCCTATCCTAGCTTAGAATCTGTTGATCTGCTCCTAGTATGCCCCATAGAATCTCCCAATGCTACCTCTGGTTCCCTCTATGACCTATGTGTCGGCCTCAATAGCTTCTGCGTCATCCTTTATGGCTTCTGCATCAGCGTCTACAGCCCTCTGCATCCTCTGTGTCAACTCCTACGGCCTCTACGTCAGCCCTTATAGGGACTGTGTTGTCTCTCTTGGAACTTCACTGCCTCTCTGTTATGTATTCTTCATCCTCGGATGGAAATCCCTTGTTGAACTACCCCTCACAGAAACTGATCATTGACTCGATTTCCTCAGCAAACCTCACCCCAGAAAATTAAATTATCTTTATCACTTCGTGTGTCTCCAACTAACCCTCAAGCCTTCTCTTATACATTTCTTGTTGAATATTCAACGGTCGAGATTAATTCCCTCATCAAAAACTAATATTAGAACTATATTGATCCTCGTCACATAGAACTCTCTCACCCATATTTTATTAATACACATTAATATTTTTATTTTCCTAAGTTTAGAGTTAGGAACCCATTAAAAATATGAATTATTTTAATAACTCCTCATCTGGGTGGAATTTCTCCAAACGATTTCTAGGTCTTGGAAATCTCATGTGCCTTAGCCTCTCCGCCAATTTTCAAGGCTATATCACATCTAATGCTACCCAAAATAAACTCTTCCTCTTAGAGAGGAATGTGCTCTAACAATGCTTCACCATAGAAGCATCACATTGGTCCTCCGCATCAGTCCTCTATGTTGATGCTTGGCCTACTACCCCACATCCACTTCACTATTTCTTCCTATACTACTGCCCATGACACTGCCACAGCCACTACTACATCTTTACTGCAACTCCCTCTCAACATGTTGCATCATGTTGCCCATAGCACTGTCACTACTAACTGTTGCACTGCAACTCAGTTGCCGAGAAGTAAGTAACTGACTTTACCCAAACACTGATATCTTGGTTAGTCTGGAAGCCTTACGATGTTGAAGCCATCTCTGTTGTTATTCTCTGCTCCCTCTATTGCAACTATGCCCCTACAACCTCTTATGTTCCTCTTGCATCGCTGCAACCTCCATTACGCTACTACAGACTTCTTCACTCTAGCACTGCCTTGCTGCTCCATCACACCTTGCTCTACCTGACACCTCTCATCATGCTACTATCTTTAATGGCTCCCATAGTTGGATGTGATCCAATATTTTGGGAACCTCAGGGATATTTCCCCCAGTTTTGTAGTCCCCTTAACTACAGCTCTATGTCTCCCCGCCTCTTCTCTAGAGGTGCATGAGCACTCATGGCACAATCATCATCAGTGTCGACATCCTTCTTTATCTTTGTTGGAGTAGCCTTTAAGTCAAAAGCTTCTCCCTTGCATTTCTTCTTAGGGCACTGAGAGGCATAATATCCCAGATCCCCATAGTTGAAGCACTTCACCTTGGAGATGTCTTTCTTCTTCCTCTTTTGTACTCCCTGTTGTCCCACTAATGTGACAGCTACACCCTCCTCCTCCTCTTTCTTGATTCGAACTACCTTACTGCTACTCCCCACCTTGGTCAATCTCCTAAGATCTTCCTGTCTAAGGGTTGCCCAAATCTCCTCCCAGCTGGGGAGAGTCGCTCTACCCAAAAAGCTTCGGACAAATGTCTCCCACTCCTCGGAGACTATATTCACAGCAGTCCTGACCATGAACTCTAGATATGGTGTAGAACCCACAGAAGTAAGTTGGTCGTGAATTCCTTACAATCTGAGAAGGAATGGATCTATCTCCTCTCCTTTTTTCATCTGATATGACCTCAATTGATTCTCCAATAACATCTTCTGTTGCACGGAAGAGCCCTGGTATAAGGTGGTCAGTGTCTGCCACACCTCCCTTGTTGTGTTCTTCTTCACAGTATGTGGTATGACATGATCCTTGACCCCATCTAGGATCATGCATTTCACCTTCGCCTCAGCCTCCTCATACTTCTCATTTGCATTAGGTTCAACTGGTACAACTATTATTTTCAAGGCATAGTCCTTGATGTGATGTTTATCCAGGATTGCCAAGATCCTGGCCTTCCAGATGAAAAAATTGGAAGCCTCATCCAATCTATCCTTTTCCCTCAATCCGTTCACTACCATCTCTTCTCCTCTTCTACAGACTCCCTCTAAGTCCTGATTTCCCTCTCGGAAATCCTCCAACCAACTATCGAATCACTCCTCTCCAATCCTTCTTTTCTACTACAACCTGGGTCTAGATTTCTTGGCTAGAGATTTGTTGAGGTGGTGCTTCCCTCTACCTTGGATCAGTCTCCTTAGACATTGTTTTGCACCAACAAAAACAGCGTCCCACCATCTCCACAAATCAAAATCTACATAACTACCTTAGCCCCGGCAACTCGAAGAATTTGAGCCCTTCAGCCTCCACGCAATCTCTATGTGGGCTCAATCTTCTCCTCTTGGCCAACTGCATGAACCCTTCCTGGCTCATAGAGATCACGTGGCTCTGTGTGAGCCTAATATTCCCTCCTCTACCTCTGTGCTAACTCTGATGGTTGACATAGCTACTATGTGGGCTCCTCCCAACTACTGTGTCTTCCTCTCCCAGCTCAAAATGTTGAAGCAGGCAATGCGTGAGCCTTTGCATTACACTCTCTACACTGCGTCGCTTCTCCTCTCACCTCATCAGCTCTAGAACATCATTGTCTTACGGGACAGTTGCTTCTCTGCTGCAATTTCTTAGATTTTCTAGGATAGTGTCTTCAGTCACCTCTAATCTATAATTTCTCTGACACCATGTGAAAATTCATGAATCTAACACATCAGAACCCCCTACTACAATTACTGGTTTACAATCTCCTACTTGCTCTTTACATTAACAAGTTATTTAACTGCATAATCATTGAAGTAAACACTATTGCAACTTTCACATATATACAGATCGTGCAATATAATAAATAGAGACAATAACACAAGGGACACCATTATTTTTGGACAATCATCCCCTGAAAAACCCAATTCAGGAAAATTGGTGCAACATATAGAGGGAATGATCCATAATAATTATTTGAAAAGATGTAGAGATTCAGCTGTTTTCAACATATTATTAAATTTTCAAATGGTAGTTGATGCATCAAGGATTGATCTCCTCTCGGGGGCATTAATGTTCAGCATAGGCCTAGTACTTCTGCAAAACTAGAGAGGAACACTCTAGTTCTTTCTCGAGTTCTCTTCCAATCGGAAGATAACATAGAGGTAGAAGAGTTTCCAAAGTCGTTAGCGGCTCTGAATTCTCCTCTATCGTATAACTATCCAGACGTAATACAATACGTTGGGACTCTGATGCATAGACCATCAAGTCCAGGTCATATTACGCACTTATCATCGATGGCCACTACTAGAAGCATGGCTTCTACCACAAGTACTACAACTATACAGACTCCACCATCAATACAAGGGGCATGAACTATTTCCATCCCCTCTGCATCCCTATTTGGGTCTTTTGCTAGCACATCTTTAGTTGGGTCTACCTCCACTCCTTCTACGAGTGGAAATTCCCAAGCCAACTCTTTTAGTTTTGGATTCTTCCCATTCGACACCCATTCACAGGGTATTCCATCAGTTCTATTCAGTGCCTCCACATCCATGATGGGTGGGTTGGCTTCATTTCAGGATTTTCCTTTTGGAAGTGGTCATATACCACATTCCAACCCGACGATAGGGTCTACGCCTTTTTCTTTTATAGGACAATGTAGCAATCCCTTTCAAGGTTTGACTAAACCTGCGGTTAGTGACATAGGAACTAGGAATCCGTTTTTCGGCCAACAAGGGAATAGGCCGTACTCCAGAGTTAGCTCATTTTGAAGTATTCCTCCCTTAGCTTCTGCTTAGAATCCTTATCAAGGGTTATCGACTCCTTATGATCCTTTAGGAGGGAACTTCGCCGGTTACGGAGGTTTTTCGGCCAGAGTTGGTCAAACTCTAAGTTTTTCTGGATCACAAGGTCCGCCTTATGGTTCAACTGGTTCTGTTGGTTACTTCAGGTAGCCTGGTGCCTTCCAAAATCTAGGCCAATCTTTTTAGAACTTTGGGAGCTCCACCCAGTTTGGGTGGAATCCCCAAGGGCCTCCTCGGCTTCCTTTTCTGGCAACATTGAACTTGCCAAATCTCACTAAATTAACAAACAGTTCAATCAAATACAATCTGGCCTAGCCTCTGGTCCCAACCAAACTCCCTTCGAACATTCCTAAGTTCGATGAGAAGGGTGGCGAAGACCCGGGTGACCACGTAACCACATTCCATTTGTGGTGCTCATCAAACTCCCTTATCAATGACTCAAATAGGTTGAGACTTTTTCAACGCACCTTGACTAGCAATGCGGCCAAGTGGTATATAGAGTTGCCAGGGGGCAGCTTTACATCTTTCACCAATTTGGCTAATATTTTCCAAAATCATTTCCAGTTGCCCATCTATTATGATGCCAGAACTGAACTTCTGGCCAATTTTCTTCAGGACACGGAAACTCACATTTCTGATCATATTCAGGAATGGAGATAGAGAAAGAGGCTAATTAAAGTAGAAATTCCTTCGGAATACCATCTCAAATGGTTTTTGAAATCTTTACAACCTGACATCTCTAAGGATGTCTCCCTATCCAGAGTCGATCCTGAGGAGCAAGCTATTTTTAGGGCCCAACAGTTAGAATTGATTTACTCTCAGTCTGGGATTCTATAAAAAATCTTGTCGGATGCTCCTGGGACTAAGGTTGATATAGCCAAGTCGAAGCCAGGTCCCCATGCAGATGGTATCATTGGATCTGTAGACATAAATGCGGTGAACTAGTTGAGCCAATTGCAGCAGTTGTCTTCACAAACTGCTTCAAACAACCAGGTCACATCGTCTAACCCTTCGTCTTCTCAACCCTCTTCGGTTAATGCCATCCAATATTCCAACCCCAAAGGAAATCAAAATTCTAATGGGAAAAATAAAGGATGAGGTATGAAAAAGAGTCAAGATGGGAAGACTAACGCAAATAAACCTAGCAATAACGTTGGTGTTCGTGGAAATGGGTCTAGAAAGAAAGTCAAGTTTCCATGCAAGCTATGCAATGGAGACCATTTAAGTCATCTTTGCCCAAAGAGTCAAGATGCTCAGCGCTTGTTAGGGAAGCAATGGATTTCTAACTCTCAAGATATGTTAACCAACCCTTTTCCCCAAGGGCAGCTACCGCTTGCTGGCGCAAGTTCAAATCCTAGTACCTTTGCAGGGGGCAACCAAGAAGGGGAGAAATCATCAAATGTTTTCATGATGGGTTCTAACATCCATGTGGCCACTCGGTCGCATGATTAAAGTGAAGCTGAAACATCCAAGGACAAAACTACTCCCGGAAATACCAACCTTCATATTGAGCAACCTCCTGTCAAGACTATACCACAGATACCGAAAAGTTCCGCTAAACGCACGACTATTAATCCTAATGCTTGGGCCGCCCATAATTACTCCATTGTCAAGGATCTAGCTCAGAGTCCATGCACCATGTCCACTTTAGAGGTTCTCCAGTCGTGTCCAGCTCAACGAAGTGCTTTGCTTTCGGCGATAGGGGCAGTTGATCCAAATAACACTTTAATGCTCACTTTTGACATGCTCAATGTCAAAAGGCGACTCCCTCATCACATGGCTTTTCAAATAAAGTCTATATACTGGAAAATTGATATTTTTCGTATTGTTATTGATGAAGGAGCTTCCATGTGCGTCATGTCGATGTCATGCTGGAAGGCCGTTGGATCACCTATGGTTGTTCCTTCACCTACCCTCCTGACTGCATTTCATGGGCATTCTCATAGGTTGCATGGGATTATCTCGGCCTTTCCCATATGTGTTGGGCGGAAGGTCGTCAACCTCAAAGTAGAAGTCATTGACACTAACCTAGATTACAATCTCCTCTTAGGAAGGAATTGGGTATACGAAATGGATGTCATTGTTTCAACTCTGTTCCATGTCATTTGCTTTCCTCATCTGGGGAAAATAGTCAAGGTTGATCAATTGGATTATTCTCTAGTTGATCCTAGAGCAACTTCGGATTCTACTGTTCCTTTAGTGGATAACCCTCACCCACCGATTGAGAATCTAGGAGATGGGATGTATTCTTCATTGATGGGTACCTTTGATTTTCCCTCTCCTATTGCTAGAATCAATGTCATTTCATCATCCAAGGAGTCTTCACGAGAAGAGTTCTTCCAAACTCATTACTTTTCAGACCCTTGGACCTTGCCTTCACCTACGACCACATTAGTTCAAGGAAAAGTTGGTGGAATGGCATTTCCTATGTCTGTAGCAGAGCTTAGATATCAGTCTCCTGTTAACTCTGTAGATAACCATTCTACTCCTTTCTCTGAGGTGGAGCTAGATGGTGATGTGGTCCCATCCTGGACCCTTGATTCTACCTCCGCTATGGATTGCTTAGATATAGTTTTACCATCCAAAGAAGAAATCCTAGAAGTAATGATGGGTGTAGATCGACCTTGGGAAGACTTACACCAACGTTCATATTTTCTTCCTCCTTTGCAGGAAGTAGAATCTAGATTCTCCGAGCTGTTTACTAGGAATGTTTGTATGGTATCAAATCCTTTGGCTCCAGCACACTTTCATGCCGAAGGTAATATGTCGGTGATTTCAAAAACGATATCTATAAACATCTCTAGGAACCCTAACGTGATCGAGAATCTCTTCATCGGAGCCGAATGTTCCCCTGAAGAAATTCAAATTTACATTGACCTTTTTAAGGAATTTCGAGATGTATTCGCTTGGTCTTATGAATAAATGTATGGCATTGATCCATCCATAGTTCAACATGAGATCAAGACTTATGAAAATTCCAAACCGGTTCATCAGAGGCTTCGACCAGTTAATCCTAGGAAAGCAGCAACCATTAAAGCTGAAGTAGAGAACCTGCTCAAGGCGGGTTTCATATACCCTGTTCCTCTTATCGATTGGGTTTCTAATCCAGTCCCTATGGACAAAAAGCAAGGAGCAATCCAAGTATGCATTGACTTTAGGGACCTAAACAAAGCTTGCCCCAAATATAATTACCCCATGCCATTTATTGATCAGATTATTGATGAGTGTGTGGGTAATGAAATTTTCTCCTTCATGGACGGTTTTTCTGGTTATAATCAGATCTCTATCCGTCCGGAAGATTAGCATAAGATAGATTTTATATGTCCCTGGGGTACCTTTGCATACAAAAAGATGCCTTTTGGTCTCAAAAATGTTGGAGCTACCTTCCAGTAGGCCATGTCATACGCTTTCCATGACATTAAACATATCATCGAAGCATACTTGGACGATCTAGCTGCTCGTTCTCGAAAGAGAACTAATTACCCTAGTCACCTTCGATTGGTTTTTGATTGATGTCGATTTTACAAAATCCAGTTGAATCACAATAAGTGTGTTTTCACGGTTAAATCTGGTCAAATATTAGGGTTCCTTGTGTCAAATTAAGGGATTTGGGTTGATCCTTTCAAGGTAGAGGCAATAATTCAGTTGCCTCTGTGTCCTCAATTCGACAACTTAAAAGTCTTCAAGGGAAGGATAATTTCTTAAGAAGGTTTATAGCGAATTATGTCGAGATCACTAAAGGGTGTATGCATTTGCTACGGAAAGGAGTTCCATATGTATGGGACGACTTTGCGCGGCAGTCGTTCGACACCTTGAAAAAGGAATTAGTCTCTGCTCCACTTTTGAGTCCACCGGATTATGGTAGGGATTTCCTTTTATATCTCACTGCAGCAGAATCAACCATAGGTATGGTTCTCATTTAGGAAGACGATGCTCTCATGGAGCACGTGATTTATTATTTGAGTCGAGGCTTGATAGGTCCTGAACTTCGTTATTCTCCTGTTGAGAAGTTGGACTTGGTAACTGTCCATGCTGTCCAGCAGCTCCGCCATTATATCTTGCTACGCAAAACTTTTTTCTTAGTAGCAGTTAATCCATTCCAATTTGTCCTCAGTAGGCAAGTGATTGGGGGCAAATACAATCAATGGATAGCCATTTTACAAGAATTCGATCTAGAGTTCTTGTCCTCCAAGTCTAAGAAATCTATGGTTTTTACGGAGTTAATTTCCAAGATGCCATGTGGAGAGGATATTGTTTATGAGAAATGTTTTCCCGACGAACATTTATTCCTCATCTCTTCACTCGACCTTTGATATGGAGATATCATTGTCTATCTCCAGACTTCGAAGTTTCCCTCTACTTTCTCTAAGGATGAACGCAGAAAATTACATCACCTGGCTAAAAACTATGTTATCATTGGTGATACATTATATCATCAAGGGGTTAATTCAATCCTTCAGCACTGTTTAACCCTAGAGGAAGCAGAGTTAGTGCTCAATGACTGCCACAGTGGAGCTTGTGGTGGTCATCTTTCAAGGCTTGCTACAGCCTAGCATATCTTGTGTGCCGGCTATTTTTGGCCTTCACTCTTCAAAGATTGTGTTGAAGTAGTCAAACGATGTCACCCATGTCAAGTTTATACTCGAAAGATGAGTGCACATCCAAATCCTCTTTTTCCCGTTGTCATTGTCGGTCCTTTTACTAAGTGGGGTATTGATTTTACAACTTGTAATCTGCCTTCAACAACAAATCACAAGTATATTATCATGGCCATATACTACTTCACAAAGTGGGCTGAGGCCATGCCCACTTATAAAAATGAGAGTGAAACAGTAGCATTGTTCCCTTTTAATCAGATTATCTCAAGGTTCAGTATCCCGAAAGAGATTTCAGTGACCATGGTAGTCATTTCTAGAACCAACTAATGTATGAATTGGCTCTTAAATTGGGTTTCCAGTAGGAGCACTTGTCTCCATATTATCCCCAAGCCAATGGATAGGTTGAGGCAGTGAAAAAAACCCTTAAGATGATCCTGCAAAGGACAATCAACAAAAATCGATCCAATTGGAATCTTATGTTGTACCTGGAATGTGAAATTCCATCTCTTAAGTTAGCTGTTGGGCTCCTTCCAGAGACCTCTAGTTTCGAAGAGCGCCTCCTTCATTTGGAACATCTCGATGAGCAGCATCGAGATGCTGCCACAATCAATGAGGCTCATAAGAAAAGGTTTAAAACTCAGTACAATAAAGTTATCCGTCCTTGATTCTTTCCTGAAGGCGACCTTGTCTTGGTCTATGACCAAGATAAAGACACCTTGGGGACAGGCAAGTTCAAGCCTATGTGGTACGGTCCCTTCATAATTAAACGAGTTTTAGAAAAAGGGGCGTATGAGTTAATCAATTTTGAAGGAAACAAGTTGGTAGAGGCCCAAAATGGGATCTACCTCAAGAAGTACTTTGCTTAAATAGTAGCTAGGCAATGGCTTCTCTTTACATTTTGTATGTTTGTACATATCTTATTAGGATTTTTTTTATATCAACACTTTTGGTCTACTGTGGTAGGTGTTTATGGATAACTTGGTCTATTTTGGATTTGCCAATGGTGTTAATCGACACACTCGGAACCTCGTTTCCGCAGCTTGGGTACTCTACCATCCAACTGGTCAGTTGATGGTGTCAAGGGGAGTATGTGTTGGTCCCACTTCAAATAATATGGCTGAGTATACTGTCGTCATTAATTTACTATCTGAAACAATTTCTTATGAAATCGATTCATTGGTAGTTTATCTTGATTCACAATTGATAGTGTCACAATTGAATAACATTTATCGGGTAAGGGATCCATGTTTATATCGCCAATATTTAAGGGTGAGGTTGTTGCAAAGATCATTTACTTACATTAATTATTTGCACATTCCAAGACCTCATAATTGGTTAGTTGATTCTATCACTAATCAAGCATTAGACTGGCACATCATTCATTCATCACAATAAAATCAAGCATCAAAAAGTTGAACTGTATATATATATATATATCATAAAATATCTCGAGTGTACATAAGTGAGTCCAAAAACTATTTTATAGGCTTTGAAAATGCAAAATTTTTTCAAAACTTGATTTTGTTTTGTCTCATGTAACTTTTAACTTGGGAGCTTGGAATGTCGAGAATGGTTTGATTTTCAGGACATTTTGGATGCTTTTTTGGCAATTTCGAGACGATTCCATGATTGTTGACCCGTCATGGCAGGTGTCATTTTATCACTGGCATATAGGTTAGGAAAAACATTTTTCTGTTGCATTATGCATTCTAGCCTCCATTTTTCGATACACTTGCCATAGGGTCGATCCCATCATGTTATGGTTCGTAAACCATCTTCACTCGCCGATTTTTAAATCATGACACGATGGTAGAGCCATCCTTTTCATCAGCATCGTAGTTAGCACCTCACTAACATTCGTTTCCCATGCTTCTTATATCTAAGTAGGCTTGGGAGTCCTCTGTGGTCCCGCCATGACTTATGCGATGAAGACTCATTCCTCTTTGCTTCCTCACTTTGCTTTGGCCTTATACCCTAGAGGCTCCTTTGTGTTGAGTTGTACTACTGCATTGTATTTTGACTTGTGTTTAAGCCAACTTTTGACCATGTCGACTGCAAAATCAAACTTGCATGCCCTTGACTTCTACAACTTGACACACCTTAACCTGTGGAAGGAACACACCTTTGAGTGTCTTTGAACAGTTTTCTCCTCCCTGCATTGAGCATAGGATTTTTCCAATCCTAGGAACTAGATCATCTGTTTCACCAACACTCATTCTTTCCACTGTACTATAGCATTCTTTTATTCTTTTTCCAGCTTAAAGAAAAAGACAAAAAAAAATTATATGTTCCAAAAAGAGTGGGAAGGGGACAATATTTCCACTTTTTGTTGGCAGCTAGAGTCAGTCGTGTCACCCTTGAACAAAGCACTCAAAACGAAGTATCCTCCATTTGGGCAGGATTTGGTTTGACTTAGGTACACCTTAACCTTATTATTGAGTTAGTTCTCCCCCGATTGGTTATCTCTTCCAATCATATCGAGGGTTTGTTCGTGCCTCCTCCGTGATGAACTTATACAGATCCATCATATGCTGCCACATAGTCACAATGAATTGTGCTTTTGTTCAAGGGAATTTAGCCTGAGTCAGCCACTCTTCGGTGTCTCTTGACTCATTTTTCAGTCGACCATCCCTGGTTGTCAGTATCTTGTCTATCATCACATCAGTTATCTTGGTCCTTTACTCATGCTGGTTTGAGAAGGTCTCCACTGACTTCTTGCTGGTGGGTCTTGTCCTTATCGACGACAACATCTTGCTCTGACGACAGGCCTAGAGACACACCCTAACCTTCTTTGACTGAGTGGTTTTCCTTTTGTTCGACATCAGCTTACGCTATCACACATTCGGATTCGTGAAGTGCCTTGGTTTCCATTTGACCCTGTTGGTGAATAAGTCGCCTTTGTGTCAACTTTCATTATTGGTTGGTTTAGAGAGTTTTTGTTGTGCGCTAGCCACATCTTGTGTATGCCAGAAACATGCTTCAGTCGGGTTACTACATCTTTTTTTATTTGATTCCTTCCACATTATTGGCCTACGAGTTACACTCATGCTAGTTTGATGAAGGATGCCTTAATGCCTTCCTTCTAGCGGATCTTTCCCTCTCGACTACACCTTATTGCTCTGGGGCAAAGGTCTAGAGTCCATTTGGCAATACCTTGGGGTTTGCAGTCATTAGTGGTTGATCCTTCGCTATCAACAGTGGGAAACCATCATTGTCTCCCGATTGATAGATTCTTACATGTGTTCAACTACAACTCATCTATTCACACTTGCTAGATTGTACGGGGTACCTTGACGCTCATTATCATTATCGGTGAGTATTCTCGCGTTTGTTAACAGTATAAATCAATGACTGGTAATCAAATGATTTCTCACATGTTCGACATCAGATCATTTATTCCCATGGTGTAGAAATGTACCACGGTAGTCAGTGAAGACCTCAGGTTGCATCAGCATTCATTGGTTCACTTGATAGTTGCTCCTGTTGCTGCTAGTTGATACCACCCCACCTTATATTTTGCAGTCATTTATGGCGACATTCTATGTGCTAGCACCTGAGTTTGCAGTGTAGTACCATCTTATTCCATCATGTTCATTTGGTACTTTTGGGATCATTCTTTGATATCAGTGATCCGCTTCATCCTTCAGCATCATTGACATCCTTATATGTGATATTTAGACATGTACTTGTTCGATCGTGATCAGATGATCCATTATGTCTTTTCCAATCTTTTATACTTGTATACTTAGTGGATCCGCTTGTACTTGATATGCAGACATGCTTTATTTTGTTAAATAATGAATCCATACAAGTGAGGATAGTTTTTTAGTAGAGGAGGAATGACCTGTTATAGAGTTTTGTGAACCCAACGTTTCGGACTACTAAGTGAGTCCATCATCAGGGGATGCGTCAATAGATATTTTCAGATCTTAATGATGTATCCAAGAGCTAGATTTAGGTTATATATATAGGATATTAAAGAAAATATGTAAGAAAATAGGTCGGCTATTATTTTACTGGTTTCTACTTTATTTATTTAATTAATTAATTTAATTATTATTATACATATTAATTAATTAAATTTTATTTTATTATTATTCTTTTATAAATTAATTGATTAATAAGTAAAGGGATAACTTAATTTTTATTATTTATATAATTTCCTAATTATTTTATATTTTTCCTTTAAATGTTTTATTTTATTTTATTTTTTTATTTATTTATTTAATTGGATTTATTTAGTTTAATTAATTAATTAATTAATTAAAAGAATATTGATAAATTAATTAATTTTACTAATTATTCTTTATTGATATGTTTATTAATTTATTATATTAATAATTTGTTTATTTGATTAATTATTTAATTTTATTGTTAGTTTATTATATATTATATATATATATATATATATATATATATATATTATATATTATAATATAATATAATATATATATAATAATATATATAGTAATATGATATATTAATTATTATTATTATTATTATTTGATGTTTAATTAATTTATAATTTATTTAATGATAATTTAATAATTTTTAATTAATTAATAAATTTTTATAGATTTGGTGTGTTATTGTTATAATATTATGTATCACTCTTAGAAATAATTTAATTTGTTTAATGTTATCAACTTATTGTGTGAAGTAAACAATTACTAATTTAAGATTATGATGTAGAATGTTTAAGGAGGATGTTAAATGAATGATGTTTTTGTTAATTATTATAATGATGTTTTTAAGAGAGGCAGGAATAGGTTACTTTAAGGGATAAGGGCTAATTATTGATTTATTTTCTCTGAGCATGGGTATGCCCACCTCAGACAGTGTTTCTTTCGGATCTCCTTTGTGGCTTGGTAGGCTGAACTCTGGTGAAGTCCTTCTCAGTTTTTGACAGGTTTCCTTTCCATGTACTTACTTAATACATTTCGGCCATCATGTACCCCTTTTGACCTCATATACTAGGGGCATCAGTTATAGTACCAAATCTCTCTCTAGATGTTTGTGATGCTGCACTCATGACCTAGGGCAACCCCTCCTTGCAGACCTATCAAAATACTTAAAAAATAGTGTTTTACTCCCTATATGCAACATTGCCCTGAGCTAAACGAGTTTGTACGCAGGTCTGTGTATATTGAACCCGCGTATATGTCTTAAAACACTTTAAAAAATTAAATCTCCTCAATTTCAGGTGGATATCATGGGTTTTACCTATTGATTACCTATTAGTGCCCGTGGCCCAACTGTTCCCAACGAATTCCCAACTAAAAAACTACTTTGGGAGAAGTATAAAAAGGCTTCAATGGGAAGGCCTAGGGAGGAGAGAATGGAGAGAAGAATCACTCTGTTGAGATTATCCTTGACTAGGTCTGAAGATCCTTGTGCTTCTAGCACTTCCCCGATTACAGGAAACCCTTGCTTCCTTGAGTTGTGATGTCTTTCCATTAGTTGAGATATCTTGGAGTAAGTCATAGAAGGAGTTTTTTGAAGGCTTGAGAGTGGATGAATCCGGAGGACAGTTCCGCTTGCAGCCTGCGAAAGGAAGACTTAGGTGAAATCATTCCTTTCTATACTTTAGTTATCTATAATAAAAGAAACACTTGCCTTCTTCGTGATATAAATCTTCTTCATGTTTATGACATCAATGTTATGATTCACATATGAATGGTTGTTTTAATTGTATAACTAACTACCTTTCAATATGCTATGAAGACGATTTCTTTATGATGCTTGGTCAATATACCGTTGTGTTTTCTGGAATTTCTTGTTTTGCAGGTTGAAGGATCGAAAGGAACTCCAAGAGGATTTGGACCTTGACTGGATCTTCCCAAACGAAAGACCCCCAGGTGCACCTCTCTTCATGTAGTTTGTTTGTATTAGCATCATGGCTGTGTGGAATGCTTGTTTTTCTTTGTTGATAACCCCTTATCTGTTAGGGTATCAACCCAAGACCCTAGGGGAATTCGTCCCTAAACACTATGTCATGTGTACTATGTATTTGTTGTATTGTGCCATTTTTATTTGGTGTGTTGTACTATGTGTACATATATGTGTTGTGTTGTATAATGTGTATGTGTATGTGTTGTGAAAGGGAGTTGCTCTCAGGATCCCTAGAGGTTGTGGATTGGGATAGACCTTTCGAGCCATGTAACATCTTGGGATCCCTAAACGTTGTGGGTTGGAGCTTTGTAATAGTTTGGGTTCCCTGGAGGTTGTGGGTTGAGATAGTGATCCCTGGATTCCTGTAACAACTTGGGTTCCCTGGAGGTTGTGGGCTATATCCCTGTAACAACTTAGGTTCCCTGGATGATGTGGGTTGAGACAGTAATCCTTGGATCCTTGGACAACTTGGGAAGAGACCAACCTTGAGTTGTCGATATTGAGGGTAGAGGAATTATAGTCTTTGGATTCCCTTGTTGTTGACATTGCATATGGAAAATTCATTGGATGCTTGTCGAGTTGGAAATCAATCTAGTGTGTGTACATGGTCAAAGAAAAGAGAAGGCATTGGGTGCTTGCCAATTTTGGCAACCAATTCAGTGTGTGTACGAAAATAACAAAGAACAAAGGCAGAAGAAAAACACAACTTGAAGAAAAGTATCATTATTTTATTCAAATTTTTTAATTATGCACATACTTTATGATTATGATTTATGATGGTTGAGTTTTGAACTAACCAGATGTGATATGTTTATATATGATGATTTGATCTGGGAGCTAATATGACTTGTTGTGACAGGAAGTAAACAAAATTGCAAGTGTACCTTATTGGTGAGCTACCAATGAGGTATGATTTGAATTCATTATAATTCCTTTTCAGCCTAATGGAAATTATGTGCTTGGTACAAAAAAGCATAGAAAATGTCAGTTTGGGCAGTTGGAATTGATTACAAGAGAATTAGCGACAACAACAAAAGGAATCAGAACATGCAACAGTGTGTTGGTAAAGCCTTCAAGAGTAGGGCCATTGTCGGGCACTAGTACCCAATAATGTCCATTAATTTCCATGAGTATTCTATGGCTAGTATGATGGTTTTAAGGTAGGGATATGCCTTCGTTTTTAGACCTTAAGATGTGAGGAAATCTTGCCAAGGGATGGATTTCCCAAGGGACTATCTAGCAGAGAAGGGGATGTCAGGGAATTTGGAAGGTGAGTGACTCCACAGAAGGGAGTGACAGGATTTCTCGAGGTACTCGGAAGCAGAGAACAGAAGGTTGGGGAATAATTTTTCTGGGGTCATTAGCATGGGCCAGGTGGACTCAAAAGAACATTGGGAGTGTACCTGGAACAATAAGCCAATAATTGTTCACTGAGAGAACGAGTAGCATAAGAATTGTAGTGTTGGACATTGCAGGTAGGCTTTGATTTTAGCATTGGATTTTGGATTTCCTAAGAAGGAGGTGAATCTTTGTACTACTTTGAGGGTGGAGGTGTGAGCCTTTGGATTCCCTTGTCATTGATGTAGGCATCATATCCTTTTATTTGTTGGTTAAAGAAAATGTGCATATTTATATGTGTGTATATTATTGTAAATTGTATCGAGTCATTTTTATAAAGCTCCATGGACAGTATGATTATTTTTTGGTTGAAGCAAATGTGCATATGTGGTTGTCATTGTAAATACTACATCGAGATGGTTTTATAAAGCTCTATAGCTAATATTTTTGTCGTGTTTTCAGCAGTTTGTCATTGTAAATATTGCATGGAGTTGTGTTTATAAAGCTCCATAAGCAGTATTTTTTTCTCGTTATAAGTGTCATAGAACATCGAGGATAGTGCTTCCCCAAGGGGGAGGGGTTTCTAACAGCCCCCAGTTGATTCTTTATGTAAATAAAATAATACCAAGGTCATGAGACACATATTCCAAGATGAATTAAGGGGAAAACAACATAACATGCATCACTTGTGGTTTATTAATGCCTATGGAAATTAGTAAAGGAATTGGAAAAGGAAAGAGGCAATAATTGGCATTTAATTATGAGAAATAAAGGAAAATAGGAGAAGAGGAAGGTGAAGAGACACAAATATTCATGCAAGGGAAGTTAGAGAAAAAAATGAGGAAAATTAAAGAAAAAGGAGACATCAATGATAAAAAGGAACCTAAGAAATAGTTGACAGCTTTTTCCTAGATTTGAGTCAGGGGCATCAAAGGAGAGAGAACAAGAACTTGGACAAGCAAGCAATGAAAATAAAGGGAAACAGAAAAGAAGATTGGATCAATAGCTATAGCAGGATTGCATTGCAGATAACAGGTGGCATGTGTGATTTTCCTTATTGTTACTACGATGCATGATATATGCATGTGATTCCTTGGATATCTGTTGTCAATGTTATGGAGATTTTCCTGGATTGACAATGGTTCAGCCTTTCCTTTCATTTTCCTAGATAAGCATGATGTAGTGGGTTCTCTATTTGGATTTCTAATTGGTTTTTAGGTTCCTTATGGCTGTCTGTTGGGATATAATATTTGGAGCCCTAGAACAACGTAGGTTCCCTAGAGGCTATGGGTTGAGATGGGAAATTTATAGAGCCATGTAATATTTTGGGTTCCATGGAGATTGTGGGTTGAGATAGATTCCTTGGAGTCCTGGACAGCTTGGGAAGCGACCAATCTAGTTGGTATTACTGATTTATGGACCGGTTAGGTGAAATCATTATGGCTGAGGGTTCGGGTGGTTTGGCCTCTGGAATCCTTAGTTGGTTCTATTTTGTTTTATCCAATATGATCCCACATTCATGTTTGGAATATAGCCTGGGGGTGATTGGCTTAAAAATATATTTTTTTCATCCAATCTATGTTTGAGGGTATGTGGAAGTCCCTAACTTGATTGGCATTTTCATACATTAATATGAATTAGTTTCTTTTTTTTTTTAATAAGCACATGTACTGGTTATTATGTTGATATTATGGCTGATTTGTCATGGTTTCTATTCTAGTTATATGTTGGTTATATGCTTAGTTATATGATGTTCTCTTACAATGGATTTTTTTCATGATTTGATAATTTATCAATTATTTAATGAATGGATATGCTAACAAGTGTTGTTGCAGCTAGCTAGAGAGGGAATTAAGCCTTCTATGTGATTCTCAATGTAGTTCAAAAGTTTATGATCAGATATGCATTGATGACCTGTAACTACTATGTTTATTATATGTTTGACGAAATGAGCTTCATGTATTAGGCATGTCTTGGTCAAGATATTGCTTGAGTAATGATGGTTTAGAATTGTTATCATCATTGATTGCATTCTAGAAAGTTATGAGCACTTATGGGCAATGGCTTGGAGGCTAGCCCTAAATAAGTGGCATAGATCTCACCAACGCATGCACAAAACTGGGAAATTTTGGGCATGACCGCATGCAGGCATGCTTATGGGTGTGGTTGGAGCCTCATGATCACATGCACAATGTGTCATGGGTGAGGTTTGGCTATCAAGCTTGTGAAAATGAGTTACAGCTTGCGGATTGATCACCAAAGGTAGTTGTCAAGCTACTTAGGGATCTATTGCCACTGAGGGGTAGTGGCTACAGTTTATAGGCCTCACTTCCATAATTGGAACTTGGATTTTTGGTTATGTCATAGTAGCATTTAGCTCATGTTTACCCTGGAGACCTTGTAAAAATGAATAAATTGTGGAGGATTTTATATCAAATATTTTTCTCAAAAATGAACATAGATAAGAGAAATATTCATCATGCATGGGCTAACAAAACTTTGTATATTTAGAAATAAGTCTCCAAATAATACTATATAAATGTTGAGGTAGAAATTTTGGAGATAATGAAGTGCCGTGTAATTGTTTGTGTTAGTCATCATGATTCACAATACATAGTTCCAATTTTTTAATAATACATACAGCTCAATTAGTACTTAGATGTTAACAAAGATAATATAGATTAATACAAATAACTTAGGTACTAAGATAGATAACTAAATTACTTTAAAACTGACCAAGGGAACAATTGTACCCCTGTTACATATGTTTTTGAGCTAGAACATAAGGTATTTACCATGTCCTCTAAGTTAAGGTATGTAGATGATGTTATTTTTTATGAAAGGGGATGTAAACATAACATATAAATTAACTTCCAAGGTCATATATGATGTTGATGGTGTAATTCTGGTCCAACTAGGCAATTAGAATGTGGTTATTGGGTGTGGAGCCTGATTATCTTCTTGATTCAAAGGTCTTTGATTCAGCCATGTTTGAATCCCAATTCTTGACCGGGGGGTGTAGGGGGTCTTTCCACCCCACTAGTGTTGCCAACCCCCCCCCCCCCCTCCCCCCCCCTGGTGGGGGTTCAAAGGAATCACCCCCAAAGAAAAAATTAGATGAAAAACTTCCTTATAAAATATTGTAATTCATAGTCAATTTGGGCCATTCATTCGGCAGAAGATTTGACAGTAGAAGTTATGTTAATTTAAGGTTTTTTTTCCCTATAAGGTAACCCTCGATTTATATGAGAGCATGGTATTGCGGCTATGTATTATTATTATGTGTGAGAAAAAAAGAGGAGACTATGTGAGAGCGAAGAGGAAGTTAGAGTAGATTTGTTGTAGATTGTATCCCTTCAATTTGCTGGATAATATAAAGTAAGGACTGGTTGTTTCTTCGTCGACGTAGCCCAAATTTGGTGAACCACGTATATCTGTGCCTCTCTTGTTTTATTCTTTTCTTTGTTTCTTTTTCTACAATATTTTATGAGTTCCCTTTCTCAAATATTTAATTTCTAAATGTGGTTATGAGTCTTCATTCGTTTGCATCACCTTGTGAGAGGGATCTTTCACTACTTTTGTTTGCACATATTTTCATTTCTTTAATTTTTTCTAAGTCATTTTTGCTTTAGATAAGAATTATTCTCTTAGGATTTTAAAAGGAGGGGGAGGGTGTGGGGCATGATGAAATAGTTTCCTTGTTTAGTTTATTTTTCTCTTCACTTATTAGCCTTTTATTTGGCTTAATTTGATTTGGGGCTTGCATTTTTTTTGCTATTATATTTCTTCATGACCATTTTCTAGATTATCTTTGGTAATTTAACTATAGTTTATGGGAATTTTTATTTTTTTATGGATGGAATAGAAATGTAAGAGTATTCAACCGGAAATGTTAAGTATGGAAAGGATATGACTCTGCTACTGTTATATACATATTTGGGCACTGCAACCCCAATCACATATGTCCATAAATCAAGGGCTTCTAAACCCCTAAAAGTGTTGTTTCATACCCTAAAGGAACAAGGTCAACTGACTACATCATTTCCCAGAAGTTCTCCCTGAAAAACTACTTAGAACTGGTCAAAACTAGACCATACAGACTACTCCATGCAGAGGGTGCGATGCATCTCACCTGTTACACACATAGAGTGTGATGCATACTGAAAATCCCTTCTGTAGGGTGTGATGAGTGAGAGCAAACAAATGGCAAAGGCAGTTTTCTAGGTGGAAACCCAGAGAATCTTCTAGAAACTGCTCATATGACACTTGCATCTCTAAATTCGCCCAAGGATGAGTAAGAGATCATGAAATCTCCAAGTGGAACCAAGAACTATCAATGAAATGGCAGTAATCAAAATCCCAGAAGCTAACTCACCCCCATGCAAACATCTATATATGGATCCGTCATCTTAGAGATCCAGAGGCTGGAATTTTGTATTTTGTAAGGAAGTGTTGTTGGTTTCTCTGTGAAGCATTGCATTGTTGGGTGATCTAGATTTTCATGCGGTGAGGAGGGGTTTCATGCTGGGAGGATGGCACTGGATTAGACCGCTGGGTTGTAATCCTCTCTGCTACTACTCCTACCAATAAATCTATTTGAGTTTTCCTCCATATACTTGTATATCTCTGAATTTTGTATTTGTGTATGCATTTGTATGGTTAATGTACATCTCATCCTATATTGTTTATGGTTATAGATCTCTATGCTTTGATGGTATTTTTCTGCTTTGATTCTACAGGTGTTCTTTGAAGTGGAATAAGTGAGAAAGGAGTGGTGAAAGCTCTATAAAAGGATAGAGGAAACAAGAAAGGAGCCAAGAAAAGGACTGAGGTTGGTACTCTCTACTTCTCTCTCATCTATCTCTCACAAAGGAAAACACAAGTAACTTTAAATTGTTTGTTTCTAAGATAGCTACCCGTCTTAGTGGGACTAGCAGCTCTGAATGGACACTAGTTTTCCCGTAAACAAAATGGAAACTCCACTGGGGAGCGAATAGTTTGTTTGTTTTGTTACTGTTGTTTGCTTTATAAACTACAGAAGGAGCCTAAATTTAAGCCAGCTAGCCTTCAAACTTCTTTTTCTATGCAACTGCAAAGTAGATCAACGCTGCTTTAGTCAATCTCTGGGTTGGTTTATGAACTGAACATATGACTTGCAAACATGCAAAGAGCCCTGGTGGTGGCTCAAATAACCTCATTAGATTAGCCCCTATACTTTGTGTTTACTACCTATCATAAGCTCAGCCTAAACCCCTGAACTTAACTACAAACTGTGAGTAAAAACCAAGCTAAGTCTCATCCCTATACCATGGCATTGTCTCTCATTGGAAGTCTGGATGCGTCGCACCTCTTGTGTGTTGTAGGTGAGATGCATCCTTGTTTCCCTTAAGGACAAGTGCGATGATTGAATGAGATTGTTTCTGCCTCCAAATTTTGGTTTTTTCTTCATTGTTTTTAGCTCTATTCAGTAGTTTTTCTGTCTATGATCAGTATATCACTATTGAAACCTTCTTCCTTTACATCATTCAGCCTCCATTGATAAGGAATTGTGAATGTATTTTATGTATTTTTCATCATTTACGGATCTCCTTTGCAAATAGTAGCTTAATTGAACTGTCGTCTTTTGATTTGAAAGTGTCGCAACTGTCGTTTTCAGTCAAGAAAAGAGTATCGTAAAGTATTCCTCTTTTAGATAGTAGATTACACTTTTGCCATTGTATTTGATTTGAATTCTCAATTCTTTGAAGTGTCGAAAACATTTTTCCATTCAAAAGTGAAAGTGTCGTCTTAGTCTTCCTTTCGTTTTGAAAATAAATTGCTAAAAGTGTCGCTTTGAGGAAAGATGGTCCAAATCTGTACTTAGAATTTTTTTGTCATTCTCACATTAAGGGAACTGAAAAACAAATACATGCATGTGCATTTGCATTTAGGCTGCATGCGGAAATTGATTTAGGAAAAGTGCATCTTAATGTGTGCTCTCTGCTCTATGTTGAAAGAATTTTACTCCTCTTTCCTTAGTAGCTAGGATTTTCATTATTAAAAGAAAATAAACGACTGGTTATCATCTTAGATTGCATATTTAGGAATTGTACATCTACATCACGCGGTGAAACTTGAAAGGAAAAATTCTTAAGAAATATGAACTGTAAAATAAACCTCAATGAACATAAAAATGCTTTGGAACCTAACGCACAACATCTAGAAGTCTAGGCCAGAGACATATTCCGGCATCGTAAAGCCTAGTAACTATCGTTTTCATCGTAGGTTGGGTGATTCCTCCTCTTTGATACGACAAGTTCCAGTACAGACTTCTGCTCCCATGTACCGTTGAGTATATATTGGGAGACCACAATAGGCTGATATCCTTTATCCTTAGGAAGTCGTGTCTGTAACCCTATCGATTGCAATGCACTGAACACAACATTTGGGAATATTGACTATCGTACGTAAAATTATATTGTAGTTTTGCGATTGGTTTGGTAATCCCTCTGTCTAGATTTCCAAAGTAGTCACTTTCATTCCTTTTCAGACTCCTTAAAAGAAAAGGTCCATTTGAGCACTTGTCACTTTAGGCTCATTAAAAATCGAAGGCGACTAGAGTCATCTTTAGCTTTTTCTCGACTCCATAAAACTGAAAAAGCAAGTTGTGTCAAAGTGTCATAAAATTTATTTTAATCGGAATAACATCATTGTTCCCTCGTTGGTCTTAGGTTGAGAAAATGGAGTCCACCAATCAAGGATTTCCCCTTGGGGGAATCCTAGTCCTTTCTTTTCTTGGGGAGGTATTGGTGCTCCATACATGGCTACATTGTCCCTTCTAGGACTCACAATTGGCCTGCTAGTATGGCTTTTCTCGACCTCTGTCATTCAAAACACCATAACTCCTAAGAAATCAAATCAACAACTAGATGATACTGGAGTTGTTCCCCCACCTTCTACTTCATTTGTTTCTCCCTCTCCTTCTTCCTCTTCGCTTGGTGAAACTAGTAACACTAAAAACCAAGTAACTGAGAAGAAGAAGAAAGGGAAGGAGAAGAAGAAGAAGAAGCCAACAGCGAAAGCGGGAAACCATGCATCGTCTAGCGAAAATCCACACACTCCACCATCTAAACCTAAATCTCCATGCGTCATTTGCAAAGGAGACCACTATCATCGAGATTTTCCTTGCATCTCACGGATCCTGAGGGACTGGTCTCCCCACTTGCACAATCCGGTGTCTTCAACCTTTGTCGATCATGTTGAGAGTACACCATCGACTAGTGAAAATGAAGTCAATGGACAAAAAGGAAGGTCTAAATTTCCTTGTAGGTTGTGTGAAGGAAATCATGCCCTCCACTGTTGTCCTTTCCTTGACGAAGCTAAAAGAGTCTTGGATAACTTTCCTGCTTCACTACAGCAACTTCCACCTGGATACAAGAAACTCTTGCCAAGTCCATCACTAGTTGAAAATCCAACTGACACACCTGTGTTGTCAATTGAAATGCCTATCATTGAAGATAAACCCTCTGAGTCCACATCAGACCAACGTCAACGGGTCGATATGGCATTCGACCCAGTCTTGTCTTTAGAAGGTTCACCTTCAGATGATACAGTCTCGAAAGAGAATGAGAACGACACCATTCAAATTATTTTTTTAACACAGAATCTGATGAACATGGGGGAAATATACCCATTCCTCTACCACAGCAAGGAAGTTCCTCAATTAAAGAGATTCATCCAGCCGTTTATTCGGTCCCTCCTCCGAGAAATCTAGTCGTTTCCTTCGATTGGAATCTACTAGCAAGACCCTGCTTACCATCTAATGTGCCATTCTGAATCATAGTACAAGCTTACAGAATAATCATGGCTGGCACTATCATCGATGAATGGGCTTTCGTGAGTATCCTTTCCTCAACTTCTTGGAAAGCGCTTGGTTCACCATCACTTCTACCTGAGATTCAAAATCTGTCAAGCTTCAATAAAGGAACCAGTCAACCGTTAGGGATCTTTCCAAATTTTCCTATAACTTTGAGAAGGAAAATCGTTCATCTAAACGTGATGGTAGTCCAACAACCACTAGATTAAAATCTACTCCTTGGGCGACTACATTTACAGCATGGGAGCTATTGGTTCCTCACTCGTTTGGGTGATGTGTTTCCCATATGAAGGCAGAATGGTCCAACTCATTGACTAGCTTTCATTCCCCGGTTCAAACACAGCTACTAGTCAAATTCCATCCCTAAATGGTATTCTTGCACAAGGAATGTCTCATCAATCACTAATCCTTCCACCTGATGATTGCGAGTGATTCGGTCAATGTGACTAAATGCAGGGGGCATGTGCCCTGGTCTGCTTTGGTAGGAAAACCCCAGATATAAGATAGGTTTCCACATAGGATATATGACTAGTCTGACACACCCGTCTATTTAGGAAAATGGGATCAGTCTAGAATAGGATTCCCTCATCAAAAATAATGTGACTGGAATCTCACACCATTAACCTTTATCTATTTCGATGGACAAAGCCAAGGGAGTGTTTTTTCTGCTACGCGGATGGAACAATATTTCTTTAATGCGAGAACTTCCATATGGTAACCTGGAAACTCTACTTTTCTTTATACTTGGGGGCATGCAAACCTTTTTTACGCAAGTGAAAAGCGACCAACATAACTCTAACCTTGTAGTTTTTGCTAACTTCAACTGCTTAATTTAGGTTTTTGGTCTGGTCAACCATTGACCTTTGCAAGGGTTGCCCGTACCAGCAAAGTAAAGGAGATGTTTCTACAAAATTATCCTACCTAACCTTAGTAGTTCTTTAACCCTTAGGATAGTAGTTGGTCATTCCTATCTTGCATACAAAAGTCTCTGGAGCTAAGTTTCGCATGGGGCAAGCTCCCAAAAAAATGAACCTACTAATGAGAGACATCCTTATTATATGACTGGCACGAGCAAGCTTACGCAAAGTTCAAGCTCGTCAAAAAATAAACCTAGCAAGTTCAAGCTCATTAAAAAATGAACCCACCTTTGATAAATAACCTTTGTGATCGCATTACTATCAGCTTTTGAGCCTTGGTCATTTCTTACAATCACCTCCACTTTTTAGCCGATCATACACCTCCACTTGATTGTTTACCCTTTTGAGGAACAACTACGATGAGTGATCATGTTAGCCACCTTCTTTACACTGTCGTGATTGGAAAGTTCCAAACTTACTTGGAACCAACTGCTACCCAAAAAAATCAGTCATTCCTCAAAAACGAGTCTCTTTTAAGCTCTTTTTAGACTCGTAAAATATAAAAAGATTTCCGAGCAATTGGCCTCTCCAGCTCGTTAAAGTGATTGCAAGTGCCATCCCTCCACTATATTTTAATCTTTTTGGACCTGAGGGATAATTACACAAAAAGATCGAGCGCTTGTCTTTTTCGGCTCGCTAAAGTGACTGGAAAATTCATCCCTTTCGTATTATTTTATACTTTTTCAGACTTAAGGTATTATACTATGAAAAAGGACTACTGGATTTTCCTTTCCATCTCTTTTCAGACTCTCTAAAACTTAAAAGGACCGAGTTATCTTTTTCATTAAACTCGTCAAAACAATAGCAACAAACTTGTCCAATACAAACAAGAGTGAGTTTCACTGTCGCTAGGCTCGCTAAAACATAGTGATAGGTTTGCCCGAAGGGAAAATTATAGAACAAGCATATGTTATCCTCCTCAAGCTTGACAAAAATAAAGAGGTACTGGTTAGCAATGACTAGGGAAAAAGGGAAGAAAACTTAAAGAACTTTATTAGTAGCAGGTCACTCTTGAACATGACACTTTGGGTTGGGTTATACCGTTCACCGGTCATATCACCATTGGTCCTCCGTACCATCCATTTTTGGAGTTAACGCTACCAATCCATTTCAGTGTCATCGATATGTTTAAGAGAAGTCTCTCAGAGAATTCACCAACCCAACTAACGCCTCATCCGCTGCAATACCTTCACACTCCATTCTTTCATGGCCGCCACCCTGAACCTTGTGTCATCAGATTGTTTTCACCTCCACAAAATAATTTGCTTTGTTTCGTGTCGTAGATGTGGGATTCATTAAGGCCCTCCTATGACGGGTCACTTCTTATCGACATCAGCTCATTATCCAAGACGTTGACTTAGTAACAACCCTTTCAGTACTTTGAAGCTTGCATGCCTCAATGGCAAGTTTCTCACTTCCGGCGACAAGTTTACATCAATGGCCTTCGACCGAAAGATTTTGCGTGGTGTTTGACATCTACTCATATATTCACACCACATGAATTGTACTGCAGTACCTTGAGGTTCATTATCATTATTGGTGATTCCTCTCGCGCCTGTTAACAACTTACATCATTGGCTGGTAATCAGGCGATGTCCTTCCATGTTCGACACCATAACATCTTTTCACATGGATTGACTTGTACTACGGGCGAAGATTGAATGAGTTTGAAGACCCCGAATCTAGTCTCATCCATCCGAGTTGTGATATATTCAGGAAAATAAAGACATCAAATGTACTTCATAGCTGTACAGATAATCATCCAAGATAAGGGATGATGGCTCTACCAGAATCATCAGTCTGCGACATAGATGATTGTCTGTCCTATGTACATCAAAATGAATTTATAAAGCTGAGCATGGAAATGCCCACCTCAGTTAGATCATGAAAATATTATGAAGATAATGTATTTTATTGTATCTTATTACAGGTCACCTTCCGTTTTGAAAAACCTCGGATCCTCATGATAAAGCATTTCACCCGACATCAGAAGATTTACGACCTCATGCTTTAGGGGGAAAATGTTATAGACATATTTGGGCATTAAAACCCCAATCACATATGTCCATAAACCAAGGGCTTCTAAACCCATAAAAATGTTGTTTCATACCCTAAAGGAACAAGGTCAACTGATTACATCATTTCCTAGAAGTTCTCCCTGAAAAACTGCTCAAAACTGGACTACTCCATGCTGAGGGTGTGATGCATCTCACCTGTTATACATAGAGGGTGTGATGCATATTGAAAAACCATTTTTAGGGTGTGATGAGGGAGAGTAGACAAATGGCAGAGGTAGTTTGCTATGTGGAAACCCAGAGAATCTTCTAGAAACTGCTCATATGACACTTGCCTCTCTGAATTCGCCCAGAGATGAGTAGGAGATCATGAAATCTCCAAGTGGAACCAAGAACTATCAGTGAAATGACACTAATCAAAATCCTAGAAGTTGACTCACCCCCCTGCAAACATCTATATATAGATCCCTCATCCTAGAGATCCAGAGGCTGGAATTTTGTATTTTGTAAGGAAGTGTTTTCAGTTTCTTTGTGAATGTTAGACCCCTATACTACTAGTGTAACCCCTTATTGTTATTAGTACAACCCACTTATTATATTGATGTACCCATGCAGTGCCCATATTGTTACTATTATGCCCCATAGAAGCCCACTATT